>VDFB02060918.1:0-24501 GCA_007258455.2 Sequoia sempervirens
ATTAGATTCTGAAGTAAATTTCTTAATCTAATACCTACTTATATAATATTAATCCCTAAAACCTTTGTTATAAATTATAAATTTATATGTAACAACTTTAACGTTTTAAAAATTATTACATTATGTAGTAATTTTTAAAATAACAGCTATTGAGCTTATCAGAGTGAAACCACATTCCTCCAGAATATGCACAACAATGTCATAGCTGTCTATCAAGAAAACTAGAAATTTTGAACACTATAGTCGCTGTCAAAAAATGCAAATTCTGTAGCTGCCATTGAAATACTTCAGACCTGTAATACATTCACAGCCTAAGACTTTAGGAATGAAGCTCAAATTGATTTTTCCATGATTTCATCCTCAACCAATAGAGATGGTAAAGTGCTTGTGATAAAAGAAGCTACTGGACAGTTAACTTGAGATGCTTGAAAAGAAATTGCTTTGGAGTCTCTGTTGAAGACTCAAATCTGAGCTGGGGTTTCATTAGTTTTTATGAAACCTGAGAATGCATTATGTAGACTATAGCATTTGAAACAGTGGCATACATTCAGAAATATAAACAAATTTTTCGCCTTCAGAAATCAGCAGTGTTCCACGGAGTTTCCTAAAGGGAATGCGTCGTCTCAGGGACGGAGGGACGGCAGGGGGGGGGGCAGGGGGGCGGGGGGGCAGGGTGCTGATATACATATGGTACTTGAATAACTAGTTATAAAAAGATGTTTAAGAATAACATTTCAAATTAAACTTTGGCAAATTAGTAAAATTGCAAATACTAACATTTTGAATACTCGAATACTATTATTACTAAAAGACTAAAAGTAAATAAAATATTAAAATTTGACAAATGAAATTGTCGAATTTGAGATTTCTATTATATGAATATCAAAAATATGACATGTCACATCATAATATCATATCATAAAAATGATTACAATGAGTAACATGATACATTGATATCATAATCAAAATAAGTACAAAATGCAAAAATGTAGTGAAGGGAGGCCTTTAATCATCCCCAAACTCCTCATCACTCGAACTATTGGCATCCTCACAATCAAGCTCTGCCAAACTAACACCAACCAGCCCTGCATCTGAAGCCAAAACTGAAGCATCCTCATCAATCTGTTTTGGCTCCTCTGACTCTACATCCCATCGTGCTGCTGGACTCTCTTTGTACAAAAGTGTTTTGCGGTCAATAAGACGCAAAGCACTATGTACAGCCACAAGCTTCTCTGCTCTCCTAGAGGTAAGTTTGTTCCTCTTAAGAGAGTGGATGAAGCTATAAGTAGACCAGTTCCTCTCAGCAGCTAATGAACTAGAAATATGAGATAACAATCGGATGGCTAGAGTGGTAGTCAAAGATCCCGATCCATGGCAAGTCCACCACAAAATTGGGTCCTCCTGCGCCATAGTTTGCATATCCATCTTGGCTACATCTAAATAACCCCTAAGAGTGGCAAATTTGGTCCACTCAGTGTGAATCACACTAGCATCTACATCGTCATACATCCTCTCAATGCACCTGAAGAACACTGCCTTCACCTCTACATCCTCTATCGGTGTCACTCTACCAAACCTAGTCAAGTACCATTTAGGATTAAGTGCATAGGCTGCCATGTGCAAGGGAGTGTTGAGCTTCTCCCATCTCCTGTGAATGATTGGCTGAATGTGCTCGTGGTAGAATGCTAATGTGGGGTCCCTCTCTCGCACAACAGCCCTCATTTGATCAAGCATAGAATCGATGCACTCATACACCTCTCCAAGGCTAGGTGCATCTGCATCCCCATACCTCATAACCTAGAAAACTAGTTTAATGATGGCGACAATATATTTTGCATCAGCCCAGAACACATCACTCTTCACCGTATCCTTCACCCTCCTCCCTTGCTCTATCTTAGACTCAGCCCACCTACTCCAATCTATTGCCATGACCATGAGTTGCAGTGCCTCTTGCAACTCAATCATTTTGTCCAAGAGAATGAAATAGGAAGCATATCTTGTATCAGTAGGTTTCAGGAACTCCTTAGCGAAGATCCTGAAGAGTGCATGTGATGTGTGGTGGTTGCAGATAAACATCTACACATCTCTCACATCATTAACCACTGCTCTAATCCAATCAATCTTTCACATATCCTTGAGTGCATTGTTCATGGCATGCACACATGGGGTCCACCAAATATGCCTATAAGTAGCCTCAACAAGTCTCCCTACAGCTTTGCACACATGTGCAGCATCTGTCACAACTTGGACCACATTTTGTGGCCCAACCTCCTCAATAGCATCCCTGAGAACCTCAAACTGAAAATCAGCATCTTTGCGATGCCCTAAACAATCAACTGCCTTAAGAAAATATGGGCCTTAAGTACATGTACCCATGATTTTAATGAGTGGAAGATGGCTAATGTCTGTCCACACATCCATGACTATGTTGCATCCTATCTTAACCCAACACTCCTTCATCTTCTCCATCAACAAATTGATCTTGGAATAGTTCTTATCCAAAATCGTGGTCCTCAATTTCATCTCACCTGGTGGCACATATGATGGTCCTCCCTTTGCCACCATCGATATCATATCCTTATAATAAGGAGATCGGGCAACATGAAACGAGATGCCATTGGCAAAGAAGAACTTGTCAATGGCATCATCTATGTCATCCTTTGGCTATACATTAAACAAAGCTGCTATGGGGTTACTTTGAGTTTGACTTTGCAATTTTCGTTTCCCCCTCCCCTCTCCAGCATAGGCACTAGAAGAACCCGATGTCCCTCCTACTCTCGTCTACAAAGTATGGTTGGATCTCTGTTGCTGGCTATGCTGAAGACGTGTCCTATGAAGCAAAGTAGTAAGCACAAGTGCAACTAGAGTATCATCAGGACTCTCCATAACTTATTTATTTCAACTTTGTATTTCATGTTTTCTAGTTTTGCCAAAAATTCACACATCCCCACACCTTTTCCTCTAATGAAAAGAAGGTGTGCATTAACTCTAGTGATGCTCCCATACCACCCCTCACCACAAAAGTTGCACTTCCACCTCCTTGTACCAGATGTTGCCCCTTGCCTGCTTAGATCTTTTGTTGCAAATTGTTTATGAGGGGATTTGGGATCAAAAGGACCCTTAGCATACTTTGCCAATACTGCAGAAGGGCACTCTAAAGTACTTGCTTCACTTGCCATGGAACTAGTTTGGGCTTCATGCTCAGCCCCATGGGCACCCCCCTCGGCCTCAGGTGCATATTCAAGATCAATATCACTATGTGAACGAACCTCGTCCTCACTCATGTCATGAGAGCTCATTGTGACACTGCAATAAACAAATAAATTCTATAAGTGCCTAGTTTCAGCCTAGTTTAACAAATTTTAAAATAACATGATGAATCTTGATGGAAAGATGAAAAAAAAACAATGATCCTTGAAATGAAAATATGAATATGCAATTGCAGCCATGTATATGAAATTATAATTAATTTTTTAATCATAATTTCATAGACATGGCTGCAAATGCATAGTCATGTTTTCATTTCAATGCCCATTGTAAGATTCAACATCAAATTACATTTTCAAAATGAATCTAAAAACTTGAAAAAAATAACAAAAAACAATTTGAAATAACTTCAAAAAACAGTCATAAAAAGTTAGAACCCTACCTTGTGCTTGAAAAATCCTTCGAAATTGGTGAATGCTCCTTCTCTTCTTCTTCTTTCTCCTTCTCACCCCTCTTGCACTTGCAGTAACTCACTCTTCTCACTGGTTTCTGTTGATGCGTGTTTTATGACACAACAAACATTCTAGAATAAAGTGTCCAAGATGCTTTATCCCCTCTTGAAAAACTACCTCATATGCTAAGACTGCAAGAAAGATCATACGGCAATTCCAATGTTTCAGTTAGGTGTGGATGAGCTCTGTGGTTTGATGTGATTTGCTGGTTATGACAAGGGGACTTACGCTAAGCTTGTTCAATTCACAATGAAGGTCTAAACAATGAAGCTCTATTGTTTGGGTCATGGATCAAACAAACTGAAAAAGGAGATAAAGGTTCAGAAGTTTTAATCTACTTCCTAAGAATTCAAGAAACGGTATTGACTTGGTGGAACCAATAACCACGCTTTGCTTCGCCACGCTCAACGACAACTACACAAAGGGGGTGCAATCTTCAAGGGAATGTGCTTATGATTTTCACGTCATGAATGACTACCATCAAATCAAACAATAATTATCCAGACAGAAGTTAAGCATCCACAAAATAAGCTCAGGCTAACTTTACGCATTGAATGAAAATCATCCATTCAAAGAAAGTATGAGCAAAAAGTTTCACCATAATCAACACTTATCAAATCTTGCATTCATCTAACATACATGAAATAAAATCTAAACTATGATGAGGGATAAGAACCATGCCAACTCCAAAATAAGAGAAGCAATCACCATCAAAACAACGCATGCATTACTTATTACTTTGGCAATCTTACAACAATTGCTTATCTCAACATGTTTTGCAACATGCTCCCATACTTTACAAATGAGGGGGTGAGCTCAATTTATAGGCTCCCCAATTACAATTCAAGGGCCAAGATTGATTCAGGATCAACGGCCAAGATTACAAATAAAACCCTAATTAGGGTTTGCTACCCCCCGACCAATGAGAAAATTACATTAGAGGACACTTGTCCTTTTTACCAAATATGAACCAACAAATAAAATAGAAATTTGTTGCATGTTGATTTGGAATGATTTGATTGGTTGGAAGATGACGAGGCGCCACCTTAGTAGGTTGGATGTCCTCCTTGGTTACTTTGTTCTTTTTCCATGTCCTTGCCTTAGAATATTTTTTCCTGCCAATGATTTTGTCCTTTGCACTTGGATTACTTTGATGACTTTGGCTTCCTCTTTTCACCTCGCCTTGGAGCACCTGTTTAGACTTGAAGCCATCAAATCTTTCTTCTCGGATTGCTTTGGAATTCCTTCAAGTGCCTTGAATTTGGAGAGGAACTCCCCTGTGCCTTTGCCACAATGGAGGAAATTGGAATTTTCTCAGTGGAGAATTTCCCATACTTATCCAAATTTTGGCTATTCAATTTCATTTTGTAACATCTTCAACATTCTGGCCATTTTTGTGCTCAAATAAACTTCGCCAGTGGATTTGTCTTCAATTTTGAATTTGGCTTGTGTAAGTTGGATGTACTTGACGATGTGCCTGTCGTTGCCTTCATGAAGCCAAATTCTTGGTGGACTTCCTGTTGGTCTTGCCATGTGCAAGGGTGGACTTCCAAGTTTTTCTTTCGTCTCCCTTCCAGTCGGACTTTACACTTTCTTTGCCATTTTCCTCTTTGAAGATTCGCCTTGTGTAGTCATCCGCCTGCAGTAAAAAAGATAACTTTTCAGGATAAGCTTTGAAAGATTTTTATAAATTTCATTTTCCAAAATGGCTAATTTATTTGATTTTATCTTTATTTTATTTTATTTAGCCATGGCAAAAATTATTCATTACTCCCAATGTTGGATGAAGATTTTTGTTTTCTCTCTCCTGAAATCTGGCCTTGTGCTGAATTTTTTAACACTCTCTCTCCTGATATCAAAGTGAATTTTGTTTCGAATTTAAAGCAAACTTCATACTCTTCGTCATTGGCACGAGCATATTTCATTTTTAACTCTTCATTTCTATCTCCTGAAATCGGACTTCTCACTATTTGCCATACTCTCTCTCTACAAGTCGGACTTGGTGAACATTTTTCCATGGCGGGCTTTGCATGTGCTTTGTCTCTTTTCTAAGTGCCAAGGTAGGACTTTCCTCTTGTCCGGACATTCCCACCATTCCTTATGGCGGACTTTTGGAGACTTCCATTTCAAATGTAAGGCAGACTTCAAGAAGTTCTTGCCATTGCCTTAGGCAAATTTTCCTTCCCAAATTTATTTTGCCATAACTTTCTTTCGTCCAATTTTATTTGGCCACAATTTTCTTGCTGTCCAATTTTATTTGGCCACAATTTTTTTGCCGTCCAATTTATTTTGCCGTAATTTCTTTCGTCCAAAATTATTTTGCCATAATTTTTTTTCGTCCAAAATCTCTGGCAAAATTTATTTCATCTTCCTAGAGCGTTTGGCATGATTTTCTTTCCATTTTCCTAAGTCATTGGCAAAATTTTCTCTAGACATTTTGATGTTTGGACTTAGGCGAATTTCCAAAGTGCCAAGCATATTTTTTAAAAGTTTCCAACATTCATACTTAGGCAAAAACTTTTGAATTTTCCTCACCCCTCTAAGTATGGCGGACTTGCTAGTTGCTTTGGCCACTTAATTTCTTTCCATTCTCTCAAGCCAACTTATCATGGACTAGGCAGATTTTACTAAGTGTTGGGCTATTTTCCTTGGAGCGGACCTCACACATCTCCATGCCACTTCTTAGGGCGGACTTTGCTAATTTCTTTGCCATTTACCATGTGGCTGGGCGGACTTGCTTAAATTCCTTGCCATCTCCTCTCTAAGGCTAGGCGAACTTGCCTCATTTCTTTGCCACCTTTTGGGCGGACTTCATTACTTCTCAAGTCATTGTCTTATGCTCAAGGCGGACTTATCTTGTTTCATTGCCACTTCACATTTGGATAGGGGCGGACTTGGCATGCTTTATTGCCATTTAGTGGGCGGACTTCCTTTGTTTGCTCGCCATTCATCCTTTTAACCAAGGCGGACTTGGCTCTTTAGCTTGCCATCTTAACATTCTTCAAGGGCGGACTTTAACACTTGTCTAGCCACTTCAACCTTTTCCTTAGCTATGCCTTAGACAATTTTTTCTTTTCCAAGGGTGGACTTCCTTCAATGTTTGGCCATGACTTTATTACCAAGGGCGGACTTCATACTTTTCTTTGCCATTGCATCTCCTGCTAAGGGCGGACTTTGTCTATTTCTTTGCCACTTTGGAGCGGACTTTACTAAATTTCATGCCATCTTTTTCCTTGCTTTATGTCCAAGGGCGGACTTTACCTCTTAGCATGCCATTCATCCTTTTAACCAAGGCGGACTTCACTAATTGTCTTGCCATTTTATCTCTAGCTCAAGGCAGACTTGGCTCTATGGCTAGCCATCTCAACATTCTCTAAGGCGGAATTCATCATTTTTGATGCCACTTTATGCTTTGTCCTAGGGCGGACTTCAGCTTATGTCTTGCCATACAAGGTGGACTTCATCAAATTTCATGCCATTTAACACTTGAAAATGGGCGGACTTCACCTTATGGCTTGCCATTGGAGGGCGGAGTTTGCTATGTGGCTTGCCATTCCATCTCTTGGCTGAAGCGGACTTCATTGTTTTCCCTGCCATCTTCTCCTTTTCTGGGCGGACTTGCCTCTTTGGCTTGCCATTTCATATGGCGGACTTCATTGAATGTTGAGCCATTGCTTTATGCTGCTGGGCGGAGTTTCTTCATTGTCAGGCCATTGTTTTGTGAGCTGAATTAACTTCCTGATCTTCTCCATGAATCTCAGTCCTTTTTCATGCCTTCATCATGATCAATTTGCCACGATTGCTCAGATTTTCATGAATTTCCAGATTTCTCCATGAATTTCTCAGATTTTTCACTATTTCCTGTGATTTTCAAGCGAATTTTTCCAGATTTTTAACTTTTTTCTGTGATTTTCCAGAATTTCACCATGAATTCAAAAAATTTCAAATCCATTTTCTGAGAGTTTCGTTGATCTTTTCAAACTTTTGAGTGGATTTTCGAAACTCAAGCGCTTTCCAAATATAGAAACTTTCTAAAAATAGAAATTTTCCAAAAATAGCAACTTTCTAAAAATAGACCCTAAAAATAGGGATCTCAGAATTGCCCAAAAGTGCCAAAAAAGTAGGTCCTAAAAAATAGGGGGCCAGAGTGAAAAAACCCTAAAAACTGGGAGGTGTCGGAATTGACTGAAATGACAGTCGATCTTCGTCTCCCAGGCCTCCTAAGCATGGTGATGACGTTTGCACAGTGATCTAGGCTCAATTTCTCCAACTGACTCGGGTGACCGTTCAAAACTCAAACTCCTCATTGCAAAAAGACTGGTGATAAGCAGTTGAAGGGTCCCCATTTGCAATGGGGCGATGTGTGAAAAGGTCACAACAGTTTCCTCTTCTTCACCTAGCTGCTGCAAAACATCAAATGCATATGTGAGTAAAAAAATGAGCAATTAGAGTGTTTTATTTCATTTAGAGGATTTTAGATGGGTCCCACAAGCCTTTAGGATTCGGCCCCAGGCACAAAGACCAATGAAAATAAAAGATTTTTTTTTTTAAAACCACTTTTTAACACGTCCCAACGCAGGGGACACCTAGGCATCTCCGAGACGCTCAAGGGACGTCTAGACGTCCCCGAGACGTCTCGGAGACGTCCAAGCGTCCCCCGCGTCTCCCTAGTGTTTCTCACATCCCGGCGGCGATGGCGGGACGGCAGAGGGACATCTCCCAGCCATCCCCAAGTCTCTAAAACGTCTAGGGCAGGGGGATGGCTAAAATTTAGGAGGGGACGCGTCCCCGTGGAACACTAGTATTACACAGGTTTTTGTTTTAGGGCTTAGTTCAATTTAAGTTACTGCTAGGAAGACAATAATTACCATACAATTAAAAAAATATAACTGAGATCTTAGTGCTTTGATGAGGTCAATTTCTTAACACAGGTTTTTGTTTCAAGGCTTAGTTCAGTTTAAGTTACTACTATAATTTGCTGAATATTCACATATTTACAGATATAAATATGACGCCAGATTCATAGGCCTGCACAGTGTAAGAGATTGCAAGGCACGGAGCATTGCTTAACAATACAACACACCAGAACCTAGACAGGGGACTAGTTAACATGAAATGGAAGCAAGAAGAAGGCAATCAAAACATAGATAAGAACCTCAAGGCTCAAAGTATTTATATTGCCATTAACAAATGGAAAATGCATGGTGATCTCCAAAAAACATTGCAAATTATTGCCACTGGCACTAGCATAACAGATTCCAACAATGTTAGGCTTAAGGTGCCATCAACCTTGTAAATCCAATGTATTTAGTTACTCCTAATATTGTTTGTAAATCACTCACAATAGATTAAGGTTTCACCAACAGTGGTAACTATTTTTTACCATCAAGGTTTTACCAAAGCAATAACTTTTATTTACTAGGTGGTAGTAAAAATTATTTAATGAAAGCTAGTTATGACTTACCAGGGTAAAGCATCTTGGTTGTTATAGTGATTTTGGGCACCGAACTTCCCATGAGGTTGTTTTGATACTTGAAATCAATTTTGAGATGGTTATTAAATGTCTTTAACTATCTTGGAACTAACAACAAACTAGGTGGTCAAATGGAGTAGGTTAGTAATTTGGTTGCAACCTACATTGGCCTATGTTGAGCAAGCTTATAGATTTCCAAGGAGAGTTGCTGGGATGTAAAACAAACTTGAATGTCCCATTTAGGGGATGAAAACACTATTTAAGAGGTGCTTAAGGTGATAGTAAGTGAAGGAGGAAATTAGTAAGTAAGAAACTTTTTTTGCAGGTGTGCTTTAGGGAGTGTGTAAGATGTGAAGAAAATCTTTGTACACAGGTGTTGTTGTATTGATGGTTGAAGAGAAGATTTGGAAGTGGAGGTATAGTAATCTTGATTTTGAAATAATGCATGCTTGGCCTCTTTTCTTAGTGGCCTCTGATCTTGTGTTGTGAGATTATCCTTTAGAGTTTCTTGCATTCTTATGTTGTTGATTTTTGTCTCTTTGCTGCTGCTATCTTATGGTGATGTTACCTTCCTTTTATTGTTGTTTTAAGTTCATTTAAGATGGTTGTATTAAGCATGTTAAAGTGGCTGATTTAAGCATCATAAAGAGGTTGAATATCTTCATGGTAATTCCATATTAAGGTAACTTAATTACAGATTTGCATACAATTTTCAAATTTTCATATTGCAGTAATCTAAGTCTTGTATCTCACCAATTGGTATCATAGCTTGAATGGGGCCTTGATGATTAACAATTCGATTAGAGATTGTTCTTTTCACCAACAAAAAAGATATAGAAGTAGAGCTGTTTGCACTCAAAAACAAATAAGGACTAAACCCACTGGAATGGTCAGATTATCACATAAATTTTAATTTGATAAAAATGACCAAAAAGGATGTTTATTGCCCTCTTTGCTTCACAAGCATCTACGAAAATGAAAATTTGAGAAATTGTACCTCAGGTAGAGGGCTTTTCACACTAATGATTCAAATGTCCTATTGAATAAGATCACAAAGATCCCAACACAACACTTTCATTTTTGCTTTCATATTTTGAGAATAGTTTGCAATCAAAGAAATTAAGATAGTAAATTGATATTACCAAGTTGAGCTAATGGCCATCAATCAGATAAATCATATAGATATACTCAAAAGGAATGATAAAGATTCAAATACATGCATACATATATACAAATATATGCTCTCAATTGATAAATTGAGGTGTGAGTGTAGAGAACTGCTCAACCAAGAGAATGGACCTTCCCTCAACTTGTTCTCTAGCTGGTCAAGTGCCCAGCTCAACCCTAAAGAGAGAGGGATATTGCAAGGAGATCATATATCTATACTAATGGGAAGGGAGAGACCAACTCGACCAACTAGAGGAAAGAACCTAGTTAAACCAACAGCCCTACTATAGTCTAATTGCAACAAAGGTCATTCATGAGTCCTTTTATCCCTTAATCCCCCCATTTTTCCTCACCTTTCAATAGAGGAAGAGGGAGGAAGGCAAGGGTATTTACAACATGGTCAGGGAAAGAAGGGGGCAAAGGTGCTTATCCACCCGTCTCCTGTAACTTGGGCACTCATCTGATAGGATGAGGACAAGTACATATTCTCAATTTGCAGAGGAAAGCAAAGTCAAATGCCTTGACTGCCCATCTCCCCCCTCTCAAAACTTGGCTTGGCTTGGCTCGGAACCCCTGACATTTATATGTCTATACACACACAGAGACACCACATAAATAGATACATCATACGTGTATGCATGCATGCATGTATGTAATATGAATGCAAACAAACACACACTGCTCCCAAGAAATCACCAAATCTGTTTATTACCAGTACGAAGGAAGTGATCACTCATATAATGAGTGGAGATCGCATAACACTTTGCTTTTAACATCTGAAGCTACAGACCTACAGCCTAAGTATCTTCCAGAACCCTGCTGGTGGAATTTATGGAAACTGATCTGTTTCCTGAGTCCAGTTCTCATAATCTTGAGTTGAGGTATTTATGCACCTTGCAGTTCAGTATGCTCTTTATTAGGATTTCACTTGAAAATATTACACTTGCTCATCAATTTTAGGCCACAAATTAAGAAGAAAATTTTAATATGATTGTATCTTGTCACATTCGCAATAATCTGCATATAAATACAGCATCTGTGAGACTCAACACAGGCTCTAGGTCAGACAGCCATAAGAGTATTGTTGATCTCAGAACAGGCTAATGCACATTTTGCAAAATAGGAAGAGCGATGTCTCTTCCCCTCCAATCTCTATGTGAATCTAGCTTGCCTGCTGCAAAGGAAAAAAGAGAAGCCGGATCACAATAATACGGTTTTCCAGCATTCTGAGACTCTGGTTTTCATTCTGAAATTGACACATTTGTTTGAACCCATTGGAATATTCTAAGACAGTTTTGATCTGTCAACTCATTGGATCAAGCAAACTAATCACAAAATGGATGACAGTGACATGGAATATGACTATCATCCTTAAACCAAGAAGCTATTTCCAGAAAATTATCTTAGACATGTCCTAGAGATAGAATTAATGTTTTTTAATGGACACTGGATGTATGGGAAGAGCCGGGCAGTTGTAAAATTTCAGATGTGAACTTTAATTTATATTGGGAGTCCCCATCTTTGGCTCCTGTTTGAGTAAAACTCCTTTCCTAACTTTCAAGTTTTACTCATTCAGTGTTTGAGTAGTTTAGAAACAAGTTTAGTTTCTTTCTAAGGACTGCAAATGTCAGGCCACGAAATTCGACTGCAAAGCAACTTTGAAATTGTATTGATGCAAACCAAAATTGAATATTACAACGCACTTCACAAAGTACATATTTATTTATCGCAGATAACTATTCAGTTCATCTTCTAAGATGATTGTTCAGTTTCATCTTCCTAGTCTCTTCAACTATCTACAGCTGAGTTGTAATGAATCATGATAATGAAATATTATTGTTACATTATTACTACACCTAGGATTAACATGTGCATTAATGTTACAGCAAGGATATAAGGAATTCATATTACATGAGAAAAAGTAGAGTCCAATCTCAAAAAATTATTCTCAGCATCAATCAAACTTGATGTCCTCTATATGTGAAGAGTCTGTGGGCTATGAAAGCCATCCCTTTCAAGTTTGCAAACCCGCTTGAATACAAACATTTGGAGTGTCCTTGCACAAAAACTCACAAGGTTGAATTGGACTTTCCAAAAGTCGGAACAGAAGGAGATACCATAGCCATAATTGACAACCATTGTGAACCAAGGGATGAATTTAAGCATCTTGCGATTATAATGTAGGCATAATCATCTTTGAGGCACAAAAGGATCTTCATACATCATTACTTGGTTCACTTAACATAAATAAACTTATAAATAGCCAAGATTACAAGTTCAGTCAGCATTGACAGCAGCTTTCACTAGAAAAACATCTTCCCAAGCACTAGTGTACAATCAATTCTTTTATACCAATCACTGAAATATTAATTATAGAATAGCATCAAGCCATCAACAATTACATTAAACCTTAGATTATCCTTTCCTGAAATTCATTTTAATTTGAACTACTCGCTTTGCTGGCACATTTAGCCATGCTTTTTTGGATCAACACTTTTGGTCAATACTTTCACATATTTAAATCCTTCTACCTCAATTCCCATGTGAGCATGATACATTAAGGTATACACGTACAGAACTGGGATAGATTTATAGTTTTATTCCCTAATAGGCCTTACATACATGCAATACAAATCCTGGCACAAAATAGCATTTACCGCATTATCTGGAGAAGTGCATTTTGTTAAATTTTTAAGTGCTTCCAAAAGGTATTACAAAACACTGCGGTAGAGAATCACCCAGTAATTAAAGCATGCATCACTTACAGTAAAATAACCAGTGTCTGGAGTACCATCCAGACTCAATGTTGGTGCCAATGCAACAGTGAACTTCTCTCCCACAGAAACAGGATACACATCAATATTCACATCCAGAAGCATGTGCATGTCAAACTGCTCACTACGGGCTTCAATTCGCGAGACTGCAAAATAAGTGATATACACCATTTAAAACTATAAAAGAATAGAAAACAAATTATTTGAAAGCTTTGTTCTGTCTTATGTTGAAATGTTCTAGATAAACTACATTAGACAAAAATATCTAACACAATTTATCTGGGGAAAAAAAGAGATTTTCAAAGAAAAACTCCTGCAGAAACCTTCAATCCAAAACAAAGTACTTGTTACAGGATAGAAAAGGTTATTTTTCAGCATACAATGCACAGCTTGGACAAGCTTCAGTGGCTATAGTAGAAAACAACAGTACCTACTCATAGAGGGTTACAGAAACTTTTGGCATACAAACGAAAGAAAACTAAATCAAGAGCCTTTATATGATAGCCAGAATATAGTTTAAGAAGTTCGTTAACAAAAGAAAAAAATGGATCATGTATTTCATAAGGAATGTCTGAAGTATACAGCTGATCATGGAGTAATTAGACAAGTTTACAATAGCATCTCTATAGTAGGTTGACAAGCTAAAGCTGATCATGCATTACCATAAGAAATGATCAAAGTATGCATGGTATGCAGCTGACCATACAGTAAGTAGGCAACTTATGATAGCATTTCTAGAGTGGGTTTGGTGAGCTAAAGCAAGATTTGTCTCTAGCAGAGACTGCCCCAAACAATTTAAATCTTCCATAACATTACTACATATATGGTAATATAAGTAATATTATATTACTTTAATTCAAGTATCATTTTCTGAATCTATATATTTGTTAGTAATGTGCACTGATATCATATTTAGTAATATATTGAAACTTGACTTATTGGTATTATATATTGATTAGTAATAAAATGTTATATTATCAGTATATCATCATATCGACTAATATAAGTGAATAATTTAACCTTTTTGTATGCTTAACTTTGGTTGACTTCTTAAGTTTGTTTCTTTATTCCTTTTATTGGTTTTTGTTCCCCTCCCTCCTCCCCTTTTTAAGGAAGCTGATCTGCAATCTACCTTAAGTTCTTCCTTGTCCTGATGAAGGATCACAAAGTGTGGTCCAAAACATTGTTGGTAAAAAAAAGCTACATAGTTGAACCAGAAGCACTCTTACTCTCTCACTATTATGAACTGGAAAAATTATCTCTCTTACTCCCCCAAACAACTTTCGTTGAATGTGATAAAGGAAGGTGAAAGGTGTGAAATAAGGCTAGTGGGTTTTGCCTCTCAACCGTGCAAGCCTCCCAACGTTATTTGCATTTCTGCTTTAATTGGATACTTAAAAAAGATACTATTCTTTATGATATTAATATTAGGATTCAAATGCGTAGTTTTAAAGTAAAACTCATTGACTCATATTTCATTAGTGGTTCACACAAACCCACCTCTCATGAGAATGAATGGTCCACTTAGCACTCATTGCATCTAGGTGATTCTCACAAGGGTGGAGCATCGAGACTTCCCAAGAGGTCATCCATCCTAGTACTACTCTGACTCAAGCGTGCTTAACCATGGAGTTTCCCCCAAGGTCAATGCCACTTAGCTTGCTACCCCATTTGCAAAACCTTCAACAAATGTTGCGACTTGTGAACCATTCATCATAGAACCTATTTAGCTCATCAATTGATAAGTAGGAGGTTTTTCTACAGTGTGTCAAGTTATAATATTAATGTTAAGATTCAACTACATAGTTTTTGAGTCAAACTCAATGACCCATATTTCATGTATAGTGGTTCACACAAACCCATCTCTCATTAGAATGAACAGTCCACTTAGCACTTGCAACATCTAGGTGATGCTTTGAGACTTCCCGGGAGGTCACCCATCCCAATGCTGCTCCGACTCATGCACACTTTCCCCCGAGGTCAAGCCCACTTAGCCTACTACCCCATTGGCAAAACCTTCAACGAGTGTTGTGCCTTATGAACCATTCATCATAGAGCCTCTCTAGCTCATCAATTGATAAGTAGGAGGTTTTTCCACAATGAGTCAAGTTATGATATTAATATTAGGATTTAACTATGTACTTTTTGAATCAAACTCATTGACCCATATTTCATAAGTAGTGGTTCACACAAACCCATCTCTCATGAGAATGAATGGTCTAAAATGATAACTGATATTCGATATTTGTTATTTACAAAGGAGAGGAAAAACTCCTTATATAAAGAATTACAAGACAATGTCGCTAAAAAGAAACAATCATTAACTAAAGCAAATAACAGAAAGATACTAAAAGCTAACAAAACCAAATTAAGTTAACTAAAAGTAAACTACCGACTAACTAAAAGCTAAGATGACCATTAAATATTACAATAATACTTTAATACCCTCCCTTAATGGTCATCCTACTAATTACACCAAGCTTATTCCGAAATTTTACAAATTTATCCAGATTGAGAGATTTGGTGAGAATGTCTGTAGTCTAATCCTCAATTGGAACATACTGCAACATCACAAATCCATCTTCAACAAGCTAGCGGATGAAATGACAATGAAGCTCAACATGCTTGGTTCGCTCGTGGAAGATCGGATTCTTGGCAAGCTTTAACACCCCTTGATTGTCACAAAACAAGGGTGAAGGCCCTACTTGAGACATTTTCATGTCAGCAAGCATTCTTTGAAGCCATACTGCCTCACATGCGGCCTTAACTGTTCCCAATACTTTGCTTTTGTCAAGGAAAGAGCGACTGCCTGTTGCTTCTTGCTTGTCCATGTGACTACACCCATACCAAAACTGAAAAACGTACCCAGAAGTGGACTTCCTATCATCAACAGAACTTGTCCAATCTGAATCTGTAAAACCAACCAGCCTAGGATCTTTGCATCTACTGTACAGAATGCCAAAGTCAGTTGTCCCTTTCGCATATCTCAACACTAGCTTCGCTACAACCCAATGCTCTAACTTAGGGGCAGTCGTGAAACGAGAAATGTAGCTCACGGCAAAACTGAGATCAGGCCTAGTGGCAGTAAGATAGATGAGGTTGCCCACTAGTTGCTTGAATGCAAACTCATTCACCACTAGTGAGTTTGATTTCGCTGAAAGTTTCAACCCCTTCTCCATAGGAGTGGATGAGATTTTGCAATCTTCCATCCTGAATTTCTCCAGCAAACTCTTGGCATACTTTGACTGAGAAATAAAGATATTGCCACCTATCTGCCAAACTTCTACACCCAGATAATAGTGTAGGAGACCCAATTCTGTCATCTCAAATGCCTGACACAAATTCGACTTGATTTGTTCAATCAAATGTTACCTACTACCAATAATGATGATATCATCCACATAGATGACAAGAAGGATGATATCATTGCCAGTGTTCTTGACATACAAATTTGCATCTAAGGAATTCCTTTGAAACCCTTGTGCAACCAAATACTTGTCAAACTTCAGGTACCATGCCCTAGGTGCTTGCTTTAGGCCATAAAGAGCCTTCAACAATCTGCATACCTTATGCTCTTTTCCTGCAACCTTAAAACCAGGAGGTTGCGTCATGTATACCTCTTCCTCCAAATCTCCATTGAGGAAGGCACTCTTCACGTACATCTGGTGGACCTTCCAGCAAAACTGTACTACCATGGCTAGGACAAGTCGGATGGTGCTCATCTTTGCCATAGGAGCAAAGGTTTCCTCATAGTCAATACCTTCTCTCTGCGAGAACCCCTTAGCCACCAACCGAGCCTTGTATTTATCCAGTGTTCCATCAACCTTGTATTTTACCTTGTATACCCATTTGCAACCAATGGGTTTCTTCCCTAGTGGAAAATCTAACAAAACCCACATATTGTTCTTCAAAAGACTATGATGCTCAAAATCCATAGCCTTTTCCCATTCAAGTTTACCCTTGACCTCTGAATACTGTTGGGGCAAATAAACACCCTGAATGTTGGCCATAAGAGCAAAGTTTACTGTGTTCTTTTTGCTTTGGCCTCTAGACGATCTTCCCTCAACAAGTTCATCATCATGAACATCACCAATGAGCTTCGCCCACCACTTAGGCCGAGGAGATGCATCTTCTTCCAAATCAAGATGAGAATCATCATGACTTGGGCTGCCTAGAATAATACCATCTGGATGCCAGGTTATCCCGAGGAAAATTTGCTGGTACAAAATCTTACCTAGGAGATTCCACAATGTTAGAATCATCAGAGTCCCTCCCTGCTGGTAGAGGATCTTGCCTAGGAGATTCCACAATGTCAAAATCATCAAAATCCCTCCCTACAAGTGGAGCTACTGAAAGCTTAGCTCCCAAATCCTTCGCCTTCAAAGGTTGATTGTCAAGACTCTTGATGGGAGAAGAGAGCAAAAAGGGCCCACCTTCCTCATCAAACACAACATCCCTACTAAATGTCAAACGATTAGTGGCCACATCAATCAGCCAATAGACCTTATGATTGTCACTGTATCTTGTTAGCATCAACTTTTGGCTCTTGGATTCCAGCTTGGTCCTCTTGGCATCTAGAATCCAAACATATGCAGTCGAACCAAACACTCTAAGATGAGTGATTCTTGGTTTCCTCCCAGACCATTCTTCCTCTGGGTTCATCTTCTTGTCGGCCTGTGTGGGAGACAAGTTAAGAAGGTATACTGCAATATACACTACCTCAGCCCAAAACTTCTTGGGAACATTCCTGTTCTCCAACATACAGCGGGCCATTTCTGTGATGGTACGATTTCTCCACTCGACAACACCATTCTACTGAGGAGTATAGGATGTGGTAAGCTGACACTTAATACCGTGTTTAGCACAAAAGTCGGTGAACTGGTTGGACCAGAACTCACCCCCATTATCTAACCTAAGAGTTATGATTTGACATCCGAACTCTTTTTCAACTAATGCCTTAAATTTTTGAAATTCATTAAACACTTGTGACTTTGCCTTGAAAAAATACACCCACATTTTCCTACTAAAATCATCAACAAACAAGAGGAAATACTTGGCACCAATGACTAATGCAGTATTCATTGGTCCACAAACATCTGCATGAACCAGCTGCAGAACCTTGGATGCTCTCCAAGACTTCCCATCTGAAAATGGAGTACAATGTTGCTTCTCTGCATGGCAAACTCCGCAAACACCATGTGTCTGTTGCTGAATCTCAAGTAAGCCTTCTAACAAATTCTCCCAAGCTAGTTGAGAGAGGTAGGCAATGTTGAGATGCCTATACCGCTGACGTCAAAGAGTGTTGATAGATGAACTCCTCGCAACCAGCACATGCTCCAGAGGATCTCCAGTATCAAGCAGTCGATACAAACCATGATCGTCGAGCCCACCTGCTACAATTTTCTTGAACTCCTTATCAACAATTAGGCACTTGTGTGAACTAAAAAATGATGTCCAACTTCGGACTATGTCACATAATTTGACTCACCGAGAGCAAATTAAGCTCCATGCCCGACACAGAGTATACATTGAGAAATATTAAATTTCTCCCACAAGATGTGATTTGGACGTTGCCCTTGCTGACAACTATATACTCTTCGCCACCACCAAAGATGACAGAATCAGAGCAATCCATATATTTCGTGAACCAATCTCTCTTGTTTGTAAAATGCCAAGAGGCTCCAAAATCAATGTACCGTGCAGATGATTTGACATGATCTGCTAGTCGTTTGGCCATCAATGCATAAGAGGTAGACGCCTGATCAGACTACATAGATGCCATCCCTCTCGTTTTCCAAAAGCATGAAAAACGAGGTAAAGTCCATGATCAATTGGCACTAAACCTTGGACAATCAGCTAGCACAACTCCCATGATTTTTAAAAAATGTCTAAAATGAGGCTCAAAAATGCAAGATATTTTTCAAAAAAAACCTTCAAAAAGTCTAAAAAAGCAAGATTTTTCAAAAAAAAATCTTCAAAAACTATAAAAAGGAAAGATTTTTTCAAGAAAAATCTTCAAAAAACTTTTGAAAAAGCAAGATTTTTTCAAAAAAACTCTTCAAGATCGCCCAGATCAGATCACGAACTCAATCCAAAAAAACACGCAGAAAACCACTTCAAAAATCAGCAATCTTTTGCAAAAGAAACCCTCAAATCTGCTTGAAAACCTTCACAAAATCCTTTGCAACAAACCCTTCAAAAATCGGCTTCAAAAAACCCTTCGATTTTCAAAAAAATCAGTTCACAAAAAATCTAAGTTACCAGTTCGGGTTCGGGGACGGGTTCGGGTATGAGAACCCGATACGTGGATACGGGCAAAATTTTTTTAGGGGTTTGGGTACATATGGAATGCGTGTGTATATATATATATATATATATATATATTAATATATTATAAATATATATATATGTATTATATATACAAAAATAAAGAAATATAGAGAATTGTAAAACTAAATCATTTCATAGTATGATACTTGATCATTGATCAATGCCAAATGCCAAAGATAAATATTAAATGCCAATTGATAGTTGAAAAATATTCAAATAAAATTACTGAATTACAAAATGTAGTTCATGAAACATTGAAATATGATTCAATGTTCATTGTTCAAGTGCTCATCAATCATCAAAAGGATTGTTAGAATCATCGTGACTTGGATTTTGAGCGGTTTGAACTTCAAAATCATCATCATTTGAACCCAAAGCGGATCCAGCACCATGTGATATGTCATCAATATCACCCACATCATCCATAGTGGCTCTAGCAAGATCCTGAATGGTTGCATCCAAGTTAGCAGACTCGGGTGCTACATCCCAAAGCCTCGCTGCCCCCTGCTTGTATTGAGGATCCTTACGTGATAGAAGGCATAAGTGGAATGAATATACACTAAGTCTTGAGCTCTTTTTGCAACCAACCGATTACGCTTTCGAGTGGATAAAGGAGTATGTACTCGATTCCGTTAGTGTGAGAAAAACTTACAACCTGGAAAGAAAACCAACAAAATTAAAAATAAAATAAAAATGCAAGATAAATTCAAGAATGTTAAGTGTTAAATTTTACAATACAAGTGGCAAAAAAAAAAACTTACTTGTGAGAGGATCTTGATTGCAAGAGGTTGGAGGTACATATAATCTTGACCATGGAGGTACCACCATGTAAGAGCATCCATTTTGTATTGGTCTCTAGCAACAGAAGAGGTATGATTTTTTGATTTTCCTGTGATAAACATTCCAAATTCTCTCATGACACTTGTATGCACTTCTGGATCACTGAACATTCTACTAAATGCTGTCTTATACCCATTAGCAACTTTAGAATCTCTATATGGCCGTATTCTCCCTGGGATATAAAATACTTCAGTGGTATGGTACCTCGGAGATAGGGCATATGCAAGGAGGTGCAATGGAGTTGTCATCTTGTTCCAACGATGAAGAACAATTGCTTTCACCCTTTTGTACAAGGTTTCTTCAGGATCATTCTCTCTTCTTTGTATTTCTATTTTTATTTTTTCCAACATTGTGTCCATGCTATCATAGACATCCCCCAAGCATGGTTCACTTGTATCAGCAAACCGAAGCATAGACATGATAGGTTTGGTGAACTCCAATACATAATTCACACGATCCCACCAATCGTCATGCAAGATCAATGCCTTGACCTTTTGGGACCTCTCAAAATTTGATTGCTTCCATATACCCCATTGGTTGCTAATAACCATTTGACTCAATGCATCTTTCACCTTCACAAGTCGTCTCAGAACAATTGTGTGAGATGCAAACCAAGTCTCGGCAACCTAAGAACATGTTAATAGTAAGTTAATAACACATTTAAAATATGTAAATAATGCAAAAAATTATTTTATTCAATTATGTAAAACATGACATAAATGATAAATGAAACTAAATAAATTAAATTTACCTTCAACAATTCCAATCTTGAAAAAGTTTTGAAAATTGCTTGTGACATATGGTGGTTTGTCACAAACATCACGGATCCTCGGACTCACGGTGACACTTACCCGCACTCTATTTGGTTGCCAATTGCTTGCATCACCAAATTGAGGGAGTGTACGGTGCACGGTGTCCAAAAGATGTGCTCATATCTAGCCTCTACCAAAGCACCTGCAGCCCTGCAAACTTTTGCATTGTCCATAATTACTTGGACAACATTTTCATTAACCACCATCTCTATGGAGTCAATGAGAACCCTAGAAATGAACTCTGCATCTTTCACTTCCCCTTCACAGTCAACCGCCCTCAAAAACATTGCCCCCTTGGGGGACACTGCAATAACATTAATCAATGGACGGTTTTTGCAATCTTTCCATCCATCGGAAACAATAGATACACCTGTTTCAACCCAAGAATCTCTAATTGGTTTTTGTTGGGCCTCTACAGATTTCTTCTCTTTTTGCAATAAGGTGGTACGCACCTTTTCATACCTAGGACTTGTGAAACTAGAAGGTGCACTATTTATTGCTGACACCATGTCCCGCCAATATGGTGATCTCACCAAGTTGAATGGAAGACCATTGGCATAGAGGCAACGTGCAATTTTTTCTTCAGCAATATCTCTTGCCTCCATTTTAAATGCCTTCTCTAATGGACCTCTCTTGCGGGTGGTGGTTTCTGGTTCTTCATCTTCTTCTTCCGTTGAGGGTATAGACAAGAAGGGATGTCTAGAGGGCCTAACTATCTGAGTGGGTAATGTTGTTTTTTTCTTTCCGGAACTATAACTACTTTGTTTTCCTCTTGCAACCGATTTGTTAGCATCTTCTTGTTCTTTTATAAATGTTGCTATTTGTACACCAGACAACCCCTTCTTATCTGGGCCCTCACACATATTAATCCCTTTACCACCAGGGCCCATAAAATGAAGTTTCACTCAGTAATAGGAGCTATTATATTGTGTATTGCAAAAATTACACTTCCAAACAAACCCCCCACCTCCAGGAATTTGTGAAATTCTTGTGGTATAACTCCATAAAGGAGATCCTTTATCAATTTTGAACTTTTGGCTTCCATCCCCACCCACTGAACTTTGACTACTAGCCATTGTTGCAATCTATAAAAAAAAATGAAAAAAAATATATATACTTGAAAAACTTCCTCACAAACTTGAAAAAATCCATCAAAAACTAAGAAACTTAAAAAAATTCATCAAAAGATTAAAGAATAGGGTTTAAATGCATACCTTGAACACTTAAATCTCCTTTGTAGAAGCTATTTGCCACTCCACAATCGATCTCCTTCGAATGCAATCACCTCCCTTCAAAATGCTAAGATGGAGAGAAAATATGGAGAGAGCAAAATGAGAGGTAAAAATGAAATGTTTTAGTGTTGAAAGGCCTCATATTGGGTCGTTTTAGGGTTAAGAGGCAAAATAATAATTAAAAAATTGTTTTTTTTTTAATTTTTGGGCCCACTTTTTAAGTGTTGGGCCGTGGGTTCTCCCAGGTACGCTCGGGTACGTGGTTGGTACCCCCGGGTCCGCGTACCCACAGGCGAACCCATACCGGGTTCGAACCCCAACCGGGTTCGAGACCTGTGGGTACGAACCCTGCAACATAGCAAAAAGTCCTCAATTTTTATCTTAAAAAAATCAAAAAAAAAAAACTCCTGAAAATTTCCAAAAAATCTTCATGTCAGTTACGAAATTTTATTGCTCAAAAAAATTGCCAAAAATGAGCCTATGCTCTAATACCTTGAAATGATAATTGATATTCAATATTTGTTATTTACAAAGGAGAGGAAAAACTCCTTATATAAAGAATTAAAAGATGTTTCTAAAAAGAAACAATCATTAACTAAAGCAAACTAGAGCAAATAACGGAAAGATACTAAAAGCTAACTGAAGCAAACTAAGTTAGCTAAAAGTAAACTACCGACTAACTAAAAGCTAAGATGACCATTAAATATTACAATAATACTTTAATATGGTCCACTTAGCATTCATTGCATCTAGGTGATGCTCATAGGAGGGAAACATCGGGACTTCCCGAGAGGCCACCCATCCCAATTCTACTCCAACTCAAGCACACTTAATCATGGAGTTTCCCCAAGGTCAAGCCCACTTAGCTTGCTACCCCATTTGCAAAACCTTCAACAACTATTGCCATTCATCATAGAGCCCTTTTGCAAAAATTCTGGGTAGAATGAGAAGAGCAAAATTTGATGGGGATCCAATAGTTAGTTGCAATGGTATTTGAAAAGTGAAGGCCCCTTTATTATGTGCATAGTTACCAAGAGAAAAGTACCAATACTAGCATGAGAGACAAGGATGGGTACTAATAAGCCATTTTTCTAAATGGGAGACAAATACTCATAGTCAACAAAATTAAAAAATATTTAAATTTAGGGAAAAAAATAATAAATATTAATACAAAATACCAAAATAAATATAATGACATACTATAGTGTTTAAAATTATAACCTAACATAAATAATAAATAAATAGCAATGAAATATTTTTAATATTTGATAATCATACTAAGATGCTGAAAATTATAAATTGAAATAGGCACAGTAGATACAAAATGTCAAAAAGCAAAGACAAATGAATTGTGGGAATCATATCTCATGATTCATCCAAAGGAAAACAAAAAAACTTAAAACCAAACCTTGTAGTAGCAATGTCAATAGTGTCTAGGTCCTCTACCCGAATGCTTTCCAAATACTCATCACTCTCTAGCTCCTCTACAGGAAATAGAATTGGGTATAAATCATTAAGGCCATTCATCGCAACCATTTCATCCTTAAAGGCACCAATTGCTCCACCAGATGGAATTCAATCCCATTTTATTTAAGGCCTTTTCTTGTACCCTAGATCTATACAAGAGAGGAAATAAAGCATGCTATGAATGTAGAACAAATTCTTGGTCGTCTTCAATTCTAGTCAATTCCTCTTCAATGAATAAATGAAACTGTAAATTCCAATTCCTCTCACAAGATGAAGAACTAGTCTAAGTGTAATAAAATTGCAAATGATTGCAATTAAGTGCTTCACCTCCATGGATCCACCGCCACTCTATTGGTTCTTATTTTTGCATGCATGTCATACAAGGATGCCATGGTAGAAAAATTAACTTATGTATTTGAAAATGTTGAGTCCTTATATAAGCATCATCACCTAAGCCATATATTTTTCCACTACAGCTCAAAGTATAATGTCCCTTTTTAAATTTTCTTTATTTTACCTTAAATAAATAACCCTAACTCACAATAATAATTGAATAGTTGATTATAAATTTTAATTTATCCTTAAAATTATAATTTTGATTATATATAGTATATACTTCAGATTTAAAACTTATAACATAGTTTTGAAAATATAAAACTTATTCTTGGGTCTGCTGTAATATTTCTT
>VDFB02060919.1:0-18012 GCA_007258455.2 Sequoia sempervirens
ATCATATAATTGTTTCCATAACATAGAGAAAATATGTATCATCATAAACAATTGGGTTTAAATAGTTGACTTGGCAAGTTGAAAGGATAGTTGTATAAGCAAGGAGAAATGTAGCCAACAGAATAGAGTATGTTTTGTATTTGTAGTAGTCAATCTATGATGATGCAAGGAAAAATCATAAAACCCATGCTCATTCTCCTCCCTACCATATTCACATGATAAAGCGACATGGCCTCTAGCCAAACCCTCGAGCAAGGAAAAATTTGAAAGACCCATCACAAATTAAATGGAGTCATATCATATATCAAGCAATGCAGAAGTAGGGGAAATTTTGGTGTTTTCATATATGATTTCTTATATTGTGGAATTTTTTTTTGGTGTAACAACTTTAAAAAGATGGGATGGTGATAATTTGCTGCCTAGAGATAATTTTTCCCATAAGCTGAAAAGATAATTGTAGAAACATGGACAAATGCAATGTGTAGAATAGACTATGGTTATTGTAGTCAAGTGTATGTAAGAATTTTCTTGAAGTTTCCAATAGGATTTTCGTTAGCCCAACTGTGAATTGGATTTGTCGGTGCCAGGGATGCCCCGGCTGGTGAGGACTTGACCAAGTTTTTTTCTTCTGTGAGATAGAGCTTGGTAATTATGTGAGTTGGCGGTGGTGGAGTTGGTGTCCTTGATACACAGAAGATGAATGGTTGTGTATAGTATTTAGTAAAAAATAAGTGTTATTCCAATACCTCTCATATAATTACTCTATTTGTCTTCAATATATATGTGTATATGTATTTGTGTATGTTTCGAATAGGAAAAGGAGAATATACAGGAGGTCTTGTTTGAAAGCAAAACCAATTCGTAGATGAAATACAAATATATTGTTAAAAGGAATACAACAAAGAAATAGCAAAGGTTTTTCTTGAAAGCATACAATGTATACAATTAACTTTATAAATATACTTGATTTTGGTATGTACTGAAATGTATCTAGCCATGTAGAAAGAAAAGGAGTGAATGTATAACTTTGGTATCTACTAGAGGATATATAGCTCTGTAGAAACAAAGGGGTGAATGTATAAATTAGTAAAATATAAATTTATAAAACAAACATTGATTATGCTTACAACTATGGGCATCTTTTAGGCACATATTTTTCCACAGATGGGTTTTATATCTCCTTGTCCCTCTATGCTTGCATCAAGGCCAACATCATATTACTACAAAGCAACATATTTTTTGAATCTATCAAAATATATATCTATGGTTAGATGTGTATGGAACAGTAAAAAAGATAGTGGAAAACAAACTACAACAACAATGAGGGGATGAGACAGTGCAAATTGCAGAGAACAACACTTGTTAAACCATCCAATTTGTGAACCATTGGAGGTGCATGGTAGGTTTTTACCATTATGTACCTGTTGAGCGAGACAACCAAATCCACCACCACCAACCCATGTGGTCAACAAACTCCACTGTTGTTTTGAACAGGCCCAGGCAAGGCCTCACAAATTGCATTGAGTGTTATCATATATTAAGAAAAAAATGCAATGTACAAAAGACTATAAATTTCTGAAAGGAATATAGAGGAAGAGAAAAATAGTAAAATGGTCAAAAGAGAATTCTATAGATCAAAATTATACATATACATATACATATACATATACATATACATATACATATACATATACATATACATATACATATACAAATACATACACATACACATACATATGCCCCCCTTCCACCATCTCTATCCCCTACTTTATCTCCCTTATATATACTATATACATATATAAGATATATATACATAAATATACCTTTATAAAACATACATCTCTTTACATACATATACACCTAAGATATAGATATAGATACTCATATACATGCCATATATATATATAGTTTCTACTATGGATTTTATTGTTTGTAGTTATCTCGGAACATGGGTTGTCATTATACTCATTTACCATATATGAACAATTCAGGATTCTAAATGTTCTTTCTTTCCATCAAAAAAATATGGTTAAGGGCTGTGGGAATTTTTCACCTATTCTCAAGCATGTGCCAGCACTAAATGTTATAAGAGAGCCACGAGGGGCACTTTGGGGTTTTAAATAAAGGCCCGATGGGCTGACCTCTTCAATAGAATTATGTTTTACAAATGTTTGCTAATTGGTAATTGATAAAGATTTTGCAAAAAATTATAGAATTTAAATTAATAGGGCGGCCATTGCATAGTAAATTTCTTTTTAATAGGTCTTTTATAGTTTCCCTATTTGTCTATAATATTTAGTGCCAAATAATGTAGCTTGAATTTTGAATTGACAAGCGAATTGTTATATAGATTGGTTCAAGTATGATATAATTATACCTCTGTCTCAGTTTTATATTTATGAGACCTAGATGCACATCTATATTTGACCTTTTTTTCTAGGCTAATCAATCAATTGGTAGATTATTATTTAATTATTTTAACATACATATGCATAGAAATACATGGCAGACTTGAAGTTATGGATTAAATAATATTTATGAAAAATATGGAAGATTAAAGGATTGTCCTCTTTTAAAGAGTTGTTAGTCATGTCTTTAATTACTAAAAAACGTCAGTCCATACATTTAGGTATGGCATATTTTTCCCAATGCTTATATGGCAGTAGATAATTTATTATTTTGATGGTATTTATTTTCATTTGTTTTTATTTGAATATTAGTTATGATGGTCAAAGTAATTACACACAAAAATATAACAAAATATATATGTATACATGTGTGGATATAAATTGTTGGCATATGGCTTCTAGTGTTGTCATTGATGGCAAGCTAAGTCATTAATCCGATCCACACTCAAGTATCTGATCATACCTAAAGACAAAGTAAAGAATAGGGTATCCAACTGAGATTGAATCTGTTAAGTGATTTGTGCTTACTAGTTTATCAGTTCTGGTTGTGGATCTTAGGGAATATCATTGGGCATATCAAATGTGTTATTCTCGAGTTTTCTGTTGTCGCATCAAGTGGTGTATGAGTTAGGAGATCCGATCGCTCAATTTTATATTCATTAGTTTATGAAGGCCGACTAAATAAATGTAAGGTGTCACAGATGTTTAAGGTGAAATTTTTTAAGGTATTCTTGTGTTGGTAATTTTATTTTGGATCCTAGCTATGGTATGGGTGACTTAAGTGGATATGCATTGAATGTTATTCATAATTTGAGCTGACAGTTGGAAGATATTTTCTATTCTATTGAAGTCGACATACAACGATTGAATCCTTGGTAGTGGATATTAAAATGAAATCGGTTAATTCATTTGATATGTATGGATGTGTGGTGAAAATGTGTATGTGTGTGTGTTCTATCTGTGCAACGAATATCAGAAGAGTAGTTGTGCGATTTCACATGTATAGAAGAGGATTTTGTGTTCAAGTGAATTAATTCTGAGAAGAGTGAAGTAAAAAATCAAACAGAAGGTCCAGAATATGATCTATGAGCCTAACCAAAATTGTAATTAAACATTTGTAGATGCTATTCTCCCAGTTCAACCTTTTGGTGTAATCCAAATCTTTTTTAAGGAAGTGAGCCCTCCCGATTTTAAACAATGAGCTCTAGGTAGTGTGCTTGAATGCAAGTGCATTCTCATTTTGTAAACACTTATATTTTGAGTAATCAAATTATGGATTGACCTCCACCGTGGTTTTTCCCTTAACCGGGTTTCCACATAAAAAATTATGTGTTATGGTGTTGTGGATTACTATTCTATGTTCATGCATCTTTCTTTTGATTGAATGTTTCATTCTATTATGAGGACAAATTAATAAAGTTAAAAATTTCACAACATTGATTCACCCCCCTTAGTGTTTCTTGAGTCCAGCAATTGGTATCAGAGCTAAGTTCCTCAGAAGAAGTTTCATAGCTTGAGGTGGATCTTGGAATGTGATGGACTTTGGTAGTCTTCAGTAACAGCTTTTGGTGACACACACTTAGTGGAACTTGATACAGTATAAAATGCAAGAATTAGAAACCAAATCTTTCCAGAGATGTTGAAATTCATTCGAAGTCTGGATCGTTATTAAAGTCGAAAGTCTTTGTGATCAGGAGTCGCTTAACAAAGAGACGATAAATCAAACAGAATAAAGCTGCGAATTTCATCTTATAAAGATCCGGAATATGGTGAGAAGATGACTAAGGAGATTGAAGAATAATGAAGAAAAATTTCAGATCCCGGTAAAAAGATACAACAATTTTTTGGAGGGTATTCATTTTAGTTAAGAGATTGAACTACAACAATCTAGAAACAATGAAGAAGAGCTTGAAAAATAAATTGTTATCCTTAGAGATGAACTTTCTACTATAAATGAATACAAAGAGAAGTTTAAGATTAGCAAAATTAACCTTGATGAGCTGACTCAAGGGAAAAAGAATGCAAACAACAAGTGAAGTCTAGGTTATGAAAAAGGAGAGAGTTCTAGATTTGGACAAAGGATTTTTATGCAAGGTAATCAAATGAACAATGTAAGAAGGAATCTGATAAGACAACCCAATGCTCAAAAAGTTCAATGGATACTATTTTTCTTGTAATAAATTTAGTCATATGGCTGCTCAATGTAGAAGTAAAATGAAATCAAGTGATATATATTCCCCCAACCAGTGTTTCAATTACAATAAGTTTGGTCATAATTCAATTGAATGTAGAAACATGTCAAAAAAAAATTTAAAAGAAGTAATGTTAAATGTTATACCTGTAGAAGATTTGGACATATTGCTAACCAATGCAGATCAAGAAGAAATCAATGGAGTGATTGGTTTGGACAAGGAAATGATGTGTGTTTCAATTGCAACAAATATGGTCATAGTGTTAGGTTATGTAGAAACAAGAATATGGATAGAAGAGGTCTGGTATACAAAGGCAGAAATATGTAGAAAGATGAGAAAGGAAAAGGGAAAGTGATAGTGGATGAAATCAAAGATCAGGTGAAGAAAACATGGGTGAAGAAGAATCCTTCTATTGTATAAAATGAGCCCATACTAGAACCTACTTTTGGTAACTCCTCCATGAATTATTTTTAGGCCTCTAGCCTAGGGAGAGTTGTCAAGAAAATTCTTTAAACCCCTTATCGGTAATTGACACTAGAATGAGGATCAACGATGTGGATACAATGATAATTTACTGATGCTATTGAAAGAGTTGGGAAGAATGATATGCTGAGTCAAAGATCTACAAAAGAGTTATATTTCACTGACTGAGAAAACATGGTATCCAGATAAGTTAGGGAAAAATCATTTATTACAAAAGTTAGGTGTGAGAGTTATAAAAAGCAAGGTGAAACCCTCATTTGTCACTTTGTGTCAAATAAAAGAAGAACGAAATCCCTCTACATCAGAATTTTGAAAGCATATTCAATGGTGAAACCCTAATCCATTAAGTACTTCCATAGTCTTGAGAAATTTCAGTTTAATTTGGTGTGGCATTGTAGAATTTCTTGGGTATTTTCAAGTCATGTGTACGGAAGGAAAAATGGAACACATCAAGGGAATGATGAAACTAGATGAGTATAGTAGTGTGAAGATTAGAATTGAAAGAAAATGTTGTCACATGATGAATTGAAATGGTTGAAAGAAGCAAAACACAAAAGATTGGATATTTGGAGTAAATTTCCCCACTTCAGAAACACATAAATCATTGAGCTTATTTTGAACAGATTGAATTATGGTGTTCTGACTTTGGATAAACCCTATCATATTTCTAAACAAGTGATTACAATTTTAAATGGATTATGCAAAGTTGGGGATGTGCCGAAGAAGAAGTCAATTCAAAATAAAGAAGTCAAAACCCTAACCAGAGTAACAAGAGATCAAAGGGCATTGATAATATCCACAATTAAAGATTCAGTGACAAGGTACATTGTGCATGGTATATCCTACAAAATATTTTTCAGAAATAGAGAAGGTGCAACTTCGACAGGAGTTGTTTACATTTCATGAAAAATGATAATGGAAGATTAGTATTTTGATCTTTGTAGATTACTAAAAGGAAAATTGATGGAGAATGTGCAATTGACAAAAGGAACAGGTTACCCTTTCAGGTTTGGTACTTTGGTTATATGCCTTATGATGTACTTTTTGAATTGTTTACCCCTGAAAGACAATGCAATATGGGAGAGAGTGAGTTGGTTTTCAAGCATATTTACATATATTCTAAGAACTTGGCAAACTGTTACCCTTTCAGGTTTGGTACTTTGGTTATAGAGAGAAAGAAGAGAAGAGAAAAAGAAACTACTCCACCAACATGCAAGACTTCAAAAGTTGAAAAAGAAATATTTTAAGATATCAATCGCGCATCAATAAAGCTCCGCGAATAAATTAAGATGAATAAAATAAAGAAGGAAAGGAGTGAAGAGAAGAAGGTGAGCTAAAGGAATAATATTATTAATAGGGAAGATCGTTAGAATTGAAATGCATGGATTGCGCGGGTTAAGGTACTGGAGACAAAAAGAAGTTAAAGAAGGGAGAAAAGAACAAGTGTTTGTGGATATCCTTGATGAAAAATCTGATAATGAAACTAAGAAAACCATTGGAAATGAACCAAAACAAGAGAAGGAAATAACATAAGGAAGTGAAGAAGAAGGTGACCTAACCAAAGATGAGCTAATATGACTTATTAATGAGGAAGATGGAATGCAGAAAATTGTGCATGTGGTCCATTAGATCTTCATATGAGTAGGACATGATCTTAAATGTAATATGTGCTCATTTTCTGCACAATCATATGAAATTCAAGAGTTTGTAGAATAAGTTTCCAGAAGAGATGATTGAATGCATCAAGGAAATCATTGACTCTAAGTCTCATAATAAGGAAGAATAAGAAGTGATCCTATATCTGAAGAAGCAGTATAGATTGTCATTTACCAAGCTAAAAAGGCATATGAATGAACTAAGACAATGCATAAGAACATCAAAAAATATCTATAAAAATTGTATTTGTTGGCCTCATGCAATCAACAAGTACAAAGAAAAGCTGGAACAAATTGAAGTAGAGCTAAACAATATCAAAAAAAAATTAACATGTTTTAATATCATGATGGTGCAATCAAGAAATGGATTCAAAAATTGGAGGCAGAGCATACAAATGTTTAGAACACCAGGAATAATATTGTTGATACATTTTGGAAAGTAAAGGACATAACCAAATGCAGGCTGGAACAACTGATTGAGATATTGAGGAAGGGAGAAGTATTGGAAGAAGCCTTTACCATTGTTGAATCCCTCATCAAGATTATCAACCAGACATGTGAGAACAACAACATGATAATAATCATCAAAATTTTAGTGGAATCATCGAAGAAGTTTCTTCCGGAGATGAAGGAAAAGCACAAAATAATCTTCAAGTAACAGCTATATTTCTTCAAATTTTTGAATAAGTAAGTTTTTGGTTACTCTTCATAGGGGGAGATAAAAAATTCTTTTATCTTTTTTTTCATTGATGTCAAAGGGGGAGAGAGAGAAATGAAAAATTACTTATCAAACTCAGGGGGAGTTTTGTTGAGTTTTGTTTGCTATGGATTTTTGAAGTTTTGAAGGTTCTGACACTTAGTCATTTTTCACTAAGTGTTTCCATCAATGCCAAAGGGGGAGATTGTTGGCATATGGCTTATAGTGTTGTTATTGATGGCAAGCTAAGTCATTAATCCAGTCTACACTCAAGTATATGATCATACCAGAAGACAGAGTAAAGAATAGGGTATCCAACTAAGATTGAGTTTATCAAGTGATTTGTGCTTGCTAGTTTATCAGTTCTGGTTGTGGATCTCAGGGAAGATCGTTGGGTGTATGAAATATTTTATTCTTGAGTTTTATGCTATTGCATCTAGTGGTGTATGAGTTAGAAGATCTGGTTGCTTGATTTTCTATTCATTAGTTTATGAAGGCTGACTAAATAAATGTAAGGTGTCGCAGATGTTTAAGGAAAAAAAATTTAAGATATTCTTGTGTTGGTAATTTTATTTTGGGTCTTAGCTATGGTATGGGAAACTTATGTGGATACACATTGAATGTTATTCATGATTTGAGTTGATAGTTGGAAGATATTTTCTATTCTATTGAAGCTGACATACATCGATTGAATCCTTGGTAGTGGATATTAATATGAGATTGGATAATTCATTTTATATGTATGGATGTGTGGTGAAAGTGTGTATGTGTCTGTGTTTGATATGCACAACAAATATTAGAAGAGTAGTGCAATTTCACATGACATATAGAAGAGGATTTTGTGAAAGTGAATTAAGTCTTAGTAGAGAGAAGTACAAAATCAGACAGAAGGTCCAAAATATGATTTGAGCCTAACCAAAACTGTAATCAAGCATTTGTAGATGCTATTCTCTTAGTTCAAACTTTTGGTGTAATCCAAATATTTTGTAAGGCAGTGAGCCTTCCTGATTGTGAGTAGTGAGCTCTAGTCAGTGTGCCTAAATGCAAGTGCATTCTCATTTTGTAAACACTTATATTTTGAGTACTCAAATTGTGGATTGAACTCCACCGTGGTTTTTCCCTTAACTATGTTTCCATGTAAAAAAATCTCTATGTTATGGTGTTGTGGATTACTGTTCTTTGTTGATGGATCTTTCCTTTGATTGAATATTTCAGTCTATTATGAGGATAGATTAATAAAGATAAAAAATGCACAATATTGATTCACCCCCCCTCTCAGTGTTGCTTGAGTCCAACAATTGGTATCAGAGCTAAGTTCCTCAGAAGAAGTTTCACAACTTGAGGTGTATCTTGGAATGTGATGGACTCTAGTAGTCTTCAACAACAACTTTTGGTGGCACTTGATGACCTTGATCAGTCTAAAGTAGAAGTCTAAGAATTAAGTCTATGGAGAAGAGAAAGGATCTATGTGATCAAATTAAGAAGAAAGAGAGAAAAAGCAGGGATGATGATCACCTAAATGAAACCTTGAAGGAATTAACTAAAGAATGTGAGAAGCTTGCTAGAGACAAGGCTACCCTAAAGCATGAGATGGAATCTATGGTGATGAAGCTAACTAAGGAGATTGAAGAAAGAAAGAAGAATGAAGAAAAACTTGTCTAGTCTCTAAAAGAGAGATTTGATGAATGGAGCAATTTTTTTGGAGAATTCATTCAGTTAGAGATTGAAACATAGCAATCCAGAAATAATGATGAAGAGATTGAAAAACAAATTGTTATCATCAGTGATGAACTTTCTACTAAAAATGAATACAAAGAGAAGTTTAAGATTAACACAATTAAGCTTGATGAGCTGACTCAAGGGTAGAAGAATGCAAACGACAAGTGAGGTATTGGTTATGAAAAAGGAGAGAGTTTCAGATCTGGACAAAGGAATTTTATGCAAGGTAATCAAATGAACAATGCAAGAAGGAATCTGGTAAAACAACCCAATGCTCAAAAGTTCAATGGATACTATTTTTCTTGTAATAAATTTGGTCATATGGCTGCTCAATGTAGAAGCAAAATGAAATCAAGTGATCTATCTTTCCCTTGATAGTGTTTCAATTGCAATAAGTTTGGTAATAAGTCAATTGAATGCAGAAAAAATGTCAAACAACTTTGTTAATAGAAGGGATGTTAAATGTTATACCTATGGAAGATTTGAAAATATTACTAACCAGTGCATATCGAGAAGAAATCAATGGAGTGATTGGTATGGACAAGGAAATTCTATGTGTTTCAATTGCAACAAATATGGTCACAGTGTTAGGTTCTATAGAAACAAGAATATGGATAGAAGAGGTCTAATATACAAAGGAAGAAATATGTAGAAAGATGAGAAAGGAAAATGGAAAGTGACAGTGGATAAAATAAAAGATTAGATGAAGAAAAAATGGGTGAAGAAGAATCCCTTTGTTGTAGAAAATGAGCCTGTACCAAAACTTGCTTCTGGTAATTCCTCTGGGAATTAGTTTTAGGCCTCTGGGCTAGGGGGAGCTACCAAGAAAATCCTTCAAACCCCCTACCGGTAATCAACACCGAAATATGGATGAGTGATGTGGATACATTGATGATTTACTGATGCTATTCAAAGAGTTGAAAAGAATGCTATGCTGAGTCAAAGATCTACATAAGAGTTATCTTTCACTGACTAAGAAAATAGGGTATCCCGATAAGTTAGGGAAAAATAATTTATTACAGAAGTTAGGTGTGAGAGTTATAAAAATCAAGGTTAAACCCTCATTTGTCACTTTGTGTTGAAGAAAAGAAGGAAAGCCCTCTGCATATAAATTTTGAAAGCATATTCAGTGGTGAAACCCTAATCCATCAGGTACTTCCATAGTCTGTAGAAATTTTAGTTTAATTTGGTGTGGCGTTGTATAATTTCCTGGGTATTTTCAAGTCATGTATATGGAAGGTAAAATGGAACAAATCAAGGGAATGATGAAACTAGATGAGTATAACAGTCAGAAGATTAGAATTGAAAGAAACATGTTGTTGCAAGATGAATTGAAATGGTTGAAAGAAGAAAAACACCAAAGCTTGGATATTTGGAGTGAATTTCCCCACTTTGGAAATGCATAAATCATTGAATTTATTCTAAACAGATTGAATGATGGTGTTCTAAATTTGGATAAACCCTATCATATCTCTAAAGAAGTGATTGCAGCTGACACTAGATTATGGAAAGTTGAGGATGTGTCGAAGAAGAAGTCAATTCAAAATAAAGAAGTTGAAACCATAATCGAAGTAACAAGAGACCAAAGGGCATTAATAATATCCAAAATTAAAGATTCAATGACAAGGTACATTACACATGGTATATCCTACAAATCTTTTTTAGAAATAAAGAAAGTACAACTTCGGTAGGAGATGTTTACATTTCACACAAAATGATAATGGAAGATCGATATTTTGATCTTTGCAGATTACTAAAAGAACAATTGATGGAGAACATGCAATTGAAAAAATGAATAGATTACCCTTTCAGGTTTGGTACTTTGGTTATATGCCTTATGATGTCTTTTTTGAATTTTTTACCCTTGAAAGACAATGTAATATGGGAAGAGAGTGAGTTGGTTTGCAAGCAGATTTACATATATTCTAAGAATTTGGAAAACTGTGGTCAAATGTATGAAAGTTTCTTTAAGGATTTGTTAAGGAAATTTAGGTTAGTTGGTATTACCCTTCTGGTAAGGACACTTGAAGTTGGTTCCTCCTCCAGTGAGATAGAGAGAAAGAAGAGAAGAGAAAAAGAAACTACTCCACCAACGTGCAAGACTTCAAAAGTTGAAGGGAAAAGAAAATAACAAGTGCTTATGGATATCCCTAATGAAGAATTTCATAATAAAATTGAGAGCACCCTTGGAAATGAAACAAAACAAGAGAAGGAAATAACAGAAGGAAGTGAAAAGGAAGATGACCTAACTAAAGAAGAGCTAATATGACTTATTAATGAGGAAGATGGAATGTAGAAAATTGTGAACATGTGGTCCATCAAACCTTCATATGAGTAGCACATGGTCTTAAGCATACTATGTGCTCATTTTGTGCATAATCATATCAAATTGGAGAGTTTGCAGAATAAGTTTCCAAAAGAGATGATTGAATGCATCAAGGAAATCATAGACTCTAAGTCTCAAAATAAGGGAGAAGAAGAAGTGATCCTACATCTGAAGAAGCAGTATAGATTTTCACTTACCACGATGAAAAGAAATATGAATGAACTAAGATAATGCATAATCACATCAAAAAATATCCATAATTGTTATCTTTGTTGGTCTCATGCAATCAACAAGTACAAAGAAAAGTTGGAACAAATTGAAGTAGAGCTGAACAATATCAGACATAAATTTAACATGTTTCTGGATCATGATGGTGCAATCAGGAAAAAGGATTTAGAAATTGCAGGAAGAGCATACAAATGTTTAGAACACTAAGAACAAGATTTTTGATACATTTTGGAAAGTGAAGGACATAACTGAATGCAGGCTAGAACAACTAATTGAGATATTGAGGAAGGGAGAAGTATTGGAAGAAGCCTTTACCATTGTGGAATCCCTCATCAAGATTATCAACTAGACATCTATAACTTTCAAACTGTATGACATTTTTTGAATCTGAAACATGCATCACATTCTATGATTTGCTACTATAGGATTTTAAAAAATGAATTTCACGAAGATTTGGCCAAGTTAAGGTGGTCAGACATACGAGTTTTTATATTTTTTAAAAGTTGTAATAAAAAATTCATAATTAATTATTTACTTGGAAAAAACTTACAAAAAAAATGCATAACATTAGAACATGAGTCCTCTACTTATATCTAAAATATTATAAAAAATATTATCATTTTATTGTGGTTAGGGTGGTCAAACATACACCTACTTATTTTTTCCCTGAAATTTAAGTACTGAATTGAAATTTCAAAATTTCACCAAATAGATTAAAAAAAAAAAAAACTAGTAATTTATAAACTAGATTCAATTTACTATTGATTCTATTCTTACATATTTTTGAAATAATATAGATAACTTATTCAAATTTTTAAGTCAAGTTTCCTAACTTTGATTTTTTTGAATTTTCATTGCCACTTAAGTGCTTGTTTTTTCCATGACGATCCTACATATACCCAATAGACTCAAATATTGTGGGAAAATTTCTTAGAATCTTCTCAACAAATTTGACATCTTCTAGATTCTCACCATGCAATCTAATTTGGTTCACCAGTCCAATGATTTGAGTAAAGAATGAATCTACAGTATGATTTTCCTTCATATATATTGTTTGAAAATCTCTTCTCAAAATTAGTAGCTTTGTTATTTTCACCTTTTCCATACCTTGATAGGTTGTTTGGAGAGTATCCCATGCTTGCTTGGATTTTGTTGCTACTACAATCCTTGGGAAAATGATCTCATGTATTTCTTGAAATATATAAAAGAGAGCCTTTGAGCCCTTCTTGTTATCTGTTAGCAAATATTTCTCTGCTTGTGTCAAAGCATTGTATGCTACTACATGAACTGGCTCTGGATAGCCATTCTCAACTAAATCCCAAATATGTTGAGAACAAAATAGTGCCTTCATGGTGATTTCGCAATAATTATATTTTTTCCCATTAAACTATGGGATTTGTGGGTTAGTGAAGCTTGTGCTTGTTGCCATAGTTTCACTAAAACTCTTGAGACAACCCTTTTACTAAAATGAACCTAGATATGATACCACTTGAAGGCCAAAGGCAGAGGGGAATACACAAACTAAAAAAACTCAACTCAAAATTTTAATCAAAGAATTATAAAGAGAACAAAAATTTAAAGCGCATAGAATAAACCCAAAAAAATTATATTGTATTAATTCATATGAAATATATTTTATTTCACAGAGCTGCTACTCAACTTTTACTACTACAGAGCTTTTTTTAGAAAACTTGCTCTCTACTTTTTTTACTAGACACACAAAACATTAAAAGTGACCTTACATCAAAACTAGAGTGGAAACTTCACTAGGGAGCAATGAAATTAATTACATCTTCAGTAACTTCTCATTCACATCAAGTGAAAATAATTTTTAACTTAGATGACAAAACCATATAAAATATTGAAAGATATGCCTAGATTTAACCGTCTAATCAATATAAATATTATCCTTCATATATTAAAAGCTCAAAAGATATTCTCCACTTGAAGAAACTATCAACCACACTACTGCCAGCAATGAAAAACACACTTGCAAGACTGTGAGGGCACTACTCCATTGCACAAGAGAGAAGGGGCAGTGGGTCTATAGTAGACACTTCTTTACCACATGGGAAAGAGACAAGAAGGGCACAATAGGGTTGGAATTATTTCCAACAGTACCTAGATGACTTGTATTTTAGTCTTTGTCTTCCCATTTACATAATGACATTGTTGGCTCAACTAGAATGAGCAATTATATTCCTATATAGGGAAGATACTAGTAAACTATCCAAGGAAGTCCACAGTATACTTTATAGCAAACCAAAAATCATGGAGCAAAAGACAAAAAATATGCACAAGTTCTCAAAAGTCAATTCTAAAGAAAATGAAAATGCATACTGTCATAGCTCTGTAAGGCTTGATAATAAACAATGAATGATGGCATGTAAGGATCACCTTTATACGGTTGTTGCATAGAAAGATCCTTCATGTACAATCTTGATTACCAAGAAAGATCTTCCATGAAATGGAAAATCTAACATATACTCAATTAATAATAAATATCATCAATTGGATGATAAAAACAATCTATAGTTGATGATATCAACTACATTCATGATCTTAACAATATATTTGATGATATAGACTGATTTCCTCTTAATAGTGTGTCTAGTTTTAGTTAAAATGGACAATATAGATTGTCCAATTCATAAAGGATCATACATATTCATTGTGTGTGCCATACAAGGTTATTTCAAAAGTTGCACAAAATTTTCCTAAAATCAAGAAGCCAAGAGTAAAAAAAAGCTCCCAGATAAACAAAATATTCTAGAATAGAAATTATGATAATTAAGATTTTCTACAGAACATTAAAAATTTTGATCTAAATTTGCAACCGAATATGAAAGCTTGAACTGCTTATAATATTCTTTGTCAAAATATAAGTGTTGATATGAACTTACTGGCAAGATATGGCACAAATATACTTGCAATAAAATTAGTCCCATGATAAAGAACCTAAACTCATCCTTAAATTGGTTTAGCGCATTTTGGAATAACGGTACTAATATCAATGGAAGCACATTAAACTTCCAGATATAGGATTCTACAAGCATATAATTATGTAGAATGCCACACAAATTACAATTCCTACTGAATTTAGCAAAAAATAAACTTCCAAGTTACACAAATCTAACTAAAAAAGCTTTTGCAACTATACAATTTTAAAATGTCAAAAGACCTATCCACAAATATTTTTATCTTCAAATTTGATGCTATGATAAATATTAATTTTGACAAAATGGGTCATGGAGGAATCGATTTGTGTTTTATAATCACCTTGTTAAAGAGGTTCTCAAGTTATTTCTTTGACATAGAATTTTTATATTTGTGGCACATCACCATGTCATTTCAACATTCAGGAGAAATTCTATGTGTCTTAAGAAACATAAATATTATTTGACAGATATTTATTATTAATAAATTATAGTGACAATGAGTTATATTGGTCTATTAAACAAGACATTAATTTTACATGAAAAAAATTTAGGTTAAAAAAGATAAAAACTTAGGGCACACCTGGTCTGTTGCTAAAAGGCCCTTCATAGAATCTTTATTACTATGAGTTTCCCAAGATCCTAGAACCATGTGGTCGTCACTTGATCTAAGCTTCGTGCCCTTTTGATTTTCTAAAAATCCTCTTTTCGTTTCTGATGAAAAAACCCTTGTCGTTATTGGAAAACCACCATTTGTTGTGCTTCGTAACCGTTTTCTATGTTCACTTTTCTTTGTGCCTATTGTGTTGTGCCTCTGTTCATCATGCCTCTATTCTTTTGTTACCTATTCTTTTATTTTTCTCGTGTTTTTTTCTAGACTATTGTGGTTGTGGCAAGTTATTCAAAAGTTTCTTTTAAGGCAACACCACGGGGAGAACCTATTTTGAAAGTGTATGAATTTAGATATGAGAAAGAAGCTAAAAAAAATAGCATATGAATGTTGAGGGAGGGAAAATGAGGGGAGAAATAAAAAATTTATTTTACAAAAAAATATTTTTTATTGTCTTAATTTAAGACAATTAGAAAATTAAAGACAATTAATATTTTGTCTTAAATTGTATTGGTGAATTTGTGAAGGGACTGAGTGTAGAAAGGTTTGGAGGGTCTGTGCAGACCTAGGAAAAGGTGTTTTGAACTTTGGTTTGAGGTTTTGTGACTGTTAGGGTGTAAATACAGAGAAACCCTAGGTTTTAGGGTGAAATTGGAGGGTTTGCTAGAACACCCTAGAAGACCTATACGGAAGAAATAACCTAAGAATTTGTGGTTTGGTATCAACATTTGAGACTATCCAAGAGATTTTGAGGTGGAAAGAAGTCTAAAGGGTACTTTGTTTGTAAAATGGGGCTAATTCTAGTAGCCTATTGAGCAGGGTGACTTGAAATTTCTCTATGTTGTTGCATGAGAATCTCATATGTAAGCTTGGGTTTCTGTTTTTGATGTTGTGTAGATGCTATTTGGATGTTGGGATGGTTCTCTTATAGTCTTCTCTAAAAGATAGGTCTTTTTGTTGATTTGGTGAGTTGGGAAGCTATGGTGTTGATTTGATGAAAGTAGTGTTGGAAACTTGAATCTGAGTTGGAACTTGATTACTTGAGTCTATTTGTGTGTTGCAGGCCTTCCCCTACTACATTAGGAGTATATTCCAATTTTTTAGAGACATGTATAGAAAATTTGGTAGCATAGACAAGGCAATCAATTGGTTTGTATAACTGTTTGACAAAATAATTCAATGAAAGCTTTGGAAGCACACACAAAGAAAGTCAATTGTTAAATTTAACAAAATGCCTCAAAGAGATGTGGTTTAAAAATGTAATAGGAAAGTGTATCGAATTGTGTGATTTAAAATTTCCATTTAAAACGTAAGGTTTTAACATGGAAAACAAACAATTTGATCAACGTGGAATAAGCAAAACAACAAAAATGAAAGCAAGCCATAATAGAATGAAAGAAAATGTACAAAGATTTCACATACCTAAAAAAGAAAAGTTTCAAATGGAGGAGTTCTACCCAATTATGCAGCCTTTGCTTCTTCAAAGCTTGTTCCCCTCCAAATTTCAATTATATATCAATTATCACCGTAATTCAAACTTGAATTGATATTATTTTCCTTTCAATGTGAAAACTCTGCTATTTCATCTAAAGGTGATGGAAAGAAAATTCAAAAGGTGGTGGAATAAAAAAATCATGCATGCACACTTCACTCAATCACCAAAAAGCTACTTTTAATTGGAGCACACGTAGAACAAGGAGAATATGCAGAATGTGGACCGACATCATGGGTATATTGTGCTTTTTTACCGTTTTTAGTGCTATAAAAAACACACCCGCATTATAATGAGAGCGCGTTATAACGAGAGCGCATTATAATGTGAACACGTTATTTAATCCTTAACAGACATATCTCTACTAGTAAATAACATGCTCACATTATGATAAATTTGGTTTTTTAAAGCTTTATATGGTACATTTATAGGGTAGAGGGTTAAGGGTACTAGGGAGAGAGATAGAAGGAATGAGTGAGAGAGAGAGCTACCTGAGAGAGGGAGATACTTGAGAGAGAGAGAGATAGAAAGGGAGTCAGATAGAGATAAAGGAGGGAAGGGCCAAGGGTAGAGGGTAGAGGACTTAAGGGTGAAGAGTTTAAGGTTTACAATTAAGGGTAGAGGGGAGAGAGACAGAGGGAGTGACTGAGAGAGAGAGACCTAAGAGAGGGAGAGGGTTGAGAGAGAGAGATACCTAATAGAGGGAGTGGGGGTAGGAGGGAGAGAGAGAGACCCTAGGAGGAGAGGGAGTGGATAGGGGTGTTGTGAGAGAGAGAGAGACCCTATAGGAGGGAGAGGGGGTAGGAGGAGAGAGAGAGTTGAGAGAGAGAGAGCCTGAGGGAGGGAGAGGGTAGGAGGGAGAGGGTTGAGAGAGAATGAGACCCTAGAGAGGGAGTGGGTAGGAGGGAGAGGGTTGAGAGAGAGGAGCCCTATGACTGAGAGGGTAGGAGGAGAGGGTTGAGAGAGACCTAAGAGAGGGAGAGGGGGTAGGAGGGAGAGGGTTGACAGAGATAAAGAGACCTAACATAGGGAGAGGGGGTAGTAGGGAGAGGGTTGAGAAGGAGAGAGAGACCTAAGAGAGGGAGAGGGGGTAGGATGGAGATGGTTGAGAGAAAGAGAGAGACCTAACAAAGTGAGAAGGGGTAGGAGGGAGAGGGTTGACCAACTCTCTCCAACTCTACCTCTCTCCAACTCTCTCCCACCCTCTCCCATGCTATGCCACTCTCTCCCACCCTCTCCCAAACTCTCCCACTCTCTCCCACCCTC
>VDFB02060919.1:18112-50004 GCA_007258455.2 Sequoia sempervirens
TGGGAGAGAGTTGGAGAGAGGTAGAGTTGGAGAGAGTTGGTCAACCCTCTCCCTCCTACCCCTTCTCACTTTGTTAGGTCTCTCTCTTTCTCTCAACCATCTCCCTCCTAACCCCTCTCCCTCTCTTAGGTCTCTCTCTCCTTCTCAACCCTCTCCCTACTACCCCCTCTCCCTATGTTAGGTCTCTTTATCTCTGTCAACCCTCTCCCTCCTACCCCCTCTCCCTCTCTTAGGTCTCTCTCTCTCTCAACCCTCTCCCTCCTACCCCCTATGCCTCTGTTAGGTCTCTCTTTCTCTCAACCCTCTCCCTCCTACCCACTCTCCCTCTGTTAGGTCTCATTCTCTCTCAACCCTCTCCCTCCTACCCCCTCTCCCTCTGTTAGGTCTCTCTCTCTCAGCTCTCTCTCTACCCCCTCTCCCTCTGTTAGGTCTCTCTCTCTCAACACTCTGTCCTACCCCCTCTCCCCTCTATTGGTCTCTCTCTCTCTCTCTCTCTCTCTCTCTCTCTCTCTCTCTCTCTCTCTCTCTCCCTCCTACCCCCACTCCCTCTATTAGGTATCTCTCTCTCTCAACCCTCTCCCTCTCTTAGGTCTCTCTCTCTCAGTCACTCCCTCTATCTCTCTCCCCTCTACCCTTAATTGTAAACCTTAAACTCTTCACCCTTAAGTCCTCTACCCTCTACCCTTGGCCCTTCCCTCCTTTATCTCTATCTGACTCCCTTTCTATCTCTCTCTCTCTCTCAAGTATCTCCCTCTCTCAGGTAGCTCTCTCTCTCACTCATTCCTTCTATCTCTCTCCCTAGTACCCTTAACCCTCTACCCTATAAATGTACCATATAAAGCTTTAAAAAACCAAATTTATCATAATGTGAGCATGTTATTTACTAGTAGAGATATGTCTGTTAAGGATTAAATAACGTGTTCGCGTTATAACGCGCTCTCGTTATAACGCGCTCTCATTATAATGCGGGCGTGTTTTTTATAGCACTAAAAATGGTAAAAAAGCACAATATACCCATGATGTCGGTCCACATTCTGCATATTCTCCTTGTTCTACACGTGCTCTGATTAAAAGTAGCTTTTTGGTGATTGAGTGAAGTGTGCATGCATGATTTTTTTATTCCACCACCTTTTGAATTTTCTTTCCATCACCTTTGCATGAAATAGCAGAGTTTTCACGTTGAAAGGCAAATAATATCAATTCAAGTTTGAATTACGGTGATAATTGATATACAATTGAAATTTGGAGGGGAACAAGCTTTGAAGAAGAAAAGGCTGCATAATTGGGTAGAACTCCTCCATTTGAAACTTTTCTTTTTTAGGTATGTGAAATCTTTGTACATTTTCTTTCATTCTATTATGGCTTGCTTTCATTTTTGTTGTTTTGCTTATTCCACGTTGATCAAATTGTTTGTTTGCCATGTTACAACCTTACGTTTTAAATGGAAATTTTAAATCACACAATTCGATACACTTTCCTATTACATTTTTAAACCACATCTCTTTGAGGCATTTTGTTAAATTTAACAATTGACTTTCTTTGTGTGTGCTTCCAAAGCTTTCATTGAATTATTTTGTCAAACAGTTATACAAACCAATTGATTGCCTTGTCTATGCTACCAAATTTTCCATACATGTCTCTAAAAAATTGGAATATACTCCTAATGTAGTAGGGGAAGGCCTGCAACACACAAATAGACTCAAGGAATCAAGTTCCAACTCAGATTCAAGTTTCCAACACTACTTTCATCAAATCAACACCATAGCTTCCCAACTCACCAAATCAACAAAAAGACCTATCTTTTAGAGAAGACTATAAGAGAACCATCCCAACATCCAAATAGCATCTACACAACATCAAAAATAGAAACCCAAGCTTACATATGAGATTCTCATGCAACAACATAGAGAAATTTCAAGTCACCCTGCTCAATAGGCTACTAGAATTAGCCCCATTTTACAAACAAAGTACCCTTTAGACTTCTTTCCACCTCAAAATCTCTTGGACAGTCTCAAATTGTGATACCAAACCACAAATTCTTAGGTTATTTCTTCCGTACAGGTCTTCTAGGGTGTTCCAGCAAACCCTCCAATTTCACCCTAAAACCTAGGGTTTCTCTGTATTTACACTCTAACAGTCACAAAACCTCAAACCAAAGTTCAAAACACCTTTTCCTAGGTCTGCACAGACCCTCCAAACCTTTCTACACTCAGTCCCTTCACAAATTCACCAATACAATTTAAGACAAAATATTAATTTTGTCTTTAATTTTCTAATTGTCTTAAATTAAGACAATAAAAAAATATTTTTTTGTAAAATAAATTTTTTATTTCTCCCCTCATTTTCCCTCCCTCAACATTCATATGCTATTTTTTTTAGCTTCTTTCTCATATCTAAATTCATGCACTTTCAAAATAGGTTCTCCCCGTGGTGTTGCCTTAAAAGAAACTTTTGAATAACTTGCCACAACCACAATAGTCTAGAAAAAAACACGAGAAAAATAAAAGAATAGGTAACAAAAGAATAGAGGCATGATGAACAGAGGCACAACACAATAGGCACAAAGAAAAGTGAACATAGAAAATGGTTACGAAGCACAACAAATGGTGGTTTTCCAATAACGACAAGGGTTTTTTCATCAGAAACGAAAAGGGGATTTTTAGAAAATCAAAAGGGCACGAAGCTTAGATCAAGTGACGACCACATGGTTCTAGGATCTTGGGAAACTCACAGTAATAAAGATTCTATGAAGGGCCTTTTAGCAACAGACCAGGTGTGCCCTAAGTTTTTATCTTTTTTAACCTAAATTTTTTTCGTGTAAAATTAATGTCTTGTTTAATAGACCAATATAACTCATTGTCACTATAATTTATTAATAATAAATATCTGTCAAATAATATTTATGTTTCTTAAGCCACATAGAATTTCTCCTGAATGTTGAAATGACATGGTGATGTGCCACAAATATAAAAATTCTATGTCAAAGAAATAACTTGAGAACCTCTTTAACAAGGTGATTATAAAACACAAATCGATTCCTCCATGACCCATTTTGTCAAAATTAATATTTATCATAGCATCAAATTTGAAGATAAAAATATTTGTGGATAGGTCTTTTGACATTTTAAAATTGTATAGTTGCAAAAGCTTTTTTAGTTAGATTTGTGTAACTTGGAAGTTTATTTTTTGCTAAATTCAGTAGGAATTGTAATTTGTGTGGCATTCTACATAATTATATGCTTGTAGAATCCTATATCTAGAAGTTTAATGTGCCTCCATTGATATTAGTATCGTTATTCCAAAATGTGCTAAACCAATTTAAGGATGAGTTTAGGTTCTTTATCATGGGACTAATTTTATTGCAAGTATATTTGTGCCATATCTTGCCAGTAAGTTCATATCAACACTTAGATTTTGACAAAGAATATTATAAGCAGTTCAAGCTTTCATATTCGGTTGCAAATTTAGATCAAAATTTTTAATGTTCTCTAGAAAATCTTAATTATCATAATTTCTATTCGAGAATATTTTGTTTATCTGGGAGCTTTTTTTTACTCTTGGCTTCTTGATTTTAGGAAAATTTTGTGCAACTTTTGAAATAACCTTGTATGGCACACACAATGAATATGTATGATCCTTTATGAATTGGACAATCTATATTGTCCATTTTAACTAAAACTAGACACACTATTAAGAGGAAATCAGTCTATATCATCAAATATATTGTTAATATCATGAATGTAGTTGATATCATCAACTATAGATTGTTTGTATCATCCAATTGATGATATTTATTATTAATTGAGTATATGTCAGATTTTCCATTTCATGGAAGATCTTTCTTGGTAATCAAGATTGTACATGAAAGATCTTTCTATGCAACAACCGTATAAAGGTGATCCTTACATGCCATCATTCATTGTTTATTATCAAGCCTTACAGAGCTATGACAGTATGCATTTTCATTTTCTTTAGAATTGACTTTTGAGAACTTGTGCATATTTTTTGTCTTTTGCTCCATGATTTTTGGTTTGCTATAAAGTATACTGTGGACTTCCTTGGATAGTTTACTAGTATCTTCCCTATATAGGAATATAATTGCTCATTCTAGTTGAGCCAACAATGTCATTATGTAAATGGGAAGACAAAGACTAAAATACAAGTCATCTAGGTACTGTTGGAAATAATTCCAACCCTATTGTGCCCTTCTTGTCTCTTTCCCATGTGGTAAAGAAGTGTCTACTGTAGACCCACTGCCCCTTCTCTCTTGTGCAATGGAGTAGTGCCCTCACAGTCTTGCAAGTGTGTTTGTCATTGCTGGCAGTAGTGTGGTTGATAGTTTCTTCAAGTGGAGAATATCTTTTGAGCTTTTAATATATGAAGGACAATATTTATATTGATTAGACGGTTAAATCTAGGCATATCTTTCAATATTTTATATGGTTTTGTCATCTAAGTTAAAAATTATTTTCACTTGATGTGAATGAGAAGTTACTGAAGATGTAATTAATTTCATTGCTCCCTAGTGAAGTTTCCACTCTAGTTTTGATGTAAGGTCACTTTTAATGTTTTGTGTGTCTAGTAAAAAAAGTAGAGAGCAAGTTTTCTAAAAAAAGCTCTGTAGTAGTAAAAGTTGAGTAGCAGCTCTGTGAAATAAAATATATTTCATATGAATTAATACAATATCAATTTTTTGGGTTTATTCTATGTGCTTTAAATTTTTGTTCTCTTTATAATTCTTTGATTAAAATTTTGAGTTGAGTTTTTTTAGTTTGTGTATTCCCCTCTGCCTTTGGCCTTCAAGTGGTATCATATCTAGGTTCATTTTAGTAAAAGGGTTGTCTCAAGAGTTTTAGTGAAACTATGGCAACAAGCACAAGCTTCACTAACCCACAAATCCCATAGTTTAATGGGAAAAAATATAATTATTGCGAAATCACCATGAAGGCACTATTTTGTTCTCAACATATTTGGGATTTAGTTGAGAATGGCTATCCAGAGCCAGTTCATGTAGTAGCATACAATGCTTTGACACAAGCAGAGAAATATTTGCTAACAGATAACAAGAAGGGCTCAAAGGCTCTCTTTTATATATTTCAAGAAATACATGAGATCATTTTCCCAAGGATTGTAGTAGCAACAAAATCCAAGCAAGCATGGGATACTCTCCAAACAACCTATCAAGGTATGGAAAAGGTGAAAATAACAAAGCTACTAATTTTGAGAAGAGATTTTCAAACAATATATATGAAGGAAAATCATACTGTAGATTCATTCTTTACTCAAATCATTGGACTGGTGAACCAAATTAGATTGCATGGTGAGAATCTAGAAGATGTCAAATTTGTTGAGAAGATTCTAAGAAATTTTCCCACAATATTTGAGTCTATTGGGTATATGCAGGATCGTCATGGAAAAAACAAGCACTTAAGTGGCAATGAAAATTCAAAAAAATCAAAGTTAGGAAACTTGACTTAAAAATTTGAATAAGTTATCTATATTATTTCAAAAATATGTAAGAATAGAATCAATAGTAAATTGAATCTAGTTTCTAAATTACTAGTTTTTTTTTTTAAATCTATTTGGTGAAATTTTGAAATTTCAATTCAGTACTTAAATTTCAGGGAAAAAATAAATAGGTGTATGTTTGACCACCCTAACCACAATAAAATGATAATATTTTTTATAATATTTTAGATATAAGTAGAGGACTCATGTTCTAATGTTATGCATTTTTTTTGTAAGTTTTTTCCAAGTAAATAATTAATTATGAATTTTTTATTACAACTTTTAAAAAATATAAAAACTCGTATGTCTGACCACCTTAACTTGGCCAAATCTTCGTGAAATTCATTTTTTTAAATCCTATAGTAGCAAATCATAGAATGTGATGCATGTTTCAGATTCAAAAAATGTCATACAGTTTGAAAGTTATAGATGTCTAGTTGATAATCTTGATGAGGGATTCCACAATGGTAAAGGCTTCTTCCAATACTTCTCCCTTCCTCAATATCTCAATCAGTTGTTCTAGCCTGCATTCAGTTATGTCCTTCACTTTCCAAAATGTATCAAAAATCTTGTTCTTAGTGTTCTAAACATTTGTATGCTCTTCCTGCAATTTCTAAATCCTTTTTCCTGATTGCACCATCATGATCCAGAAACATGTTAAATTTATGTCTGATATTGTTCAGCTCTACTTCAATTTGTTCCAACTTTTCTTTGTACTTGTTGATTGCATGAGACCAACAAAGATAACAATTATGGATATTTTTTGATGTGATTATGCATTATCTTAGTTCATTCATATTTCTTTTCATCGTGGTAAGTGACAATCTATACTGCTTCTTCAGATGTAGGATCACTTCTTCTTCTCCCTTATTTTGAGACTTAGAGTCTATGATTTCCTTGATGCATTCAATCATCTCTTCTGGCAACTTATTCTGCAAACTCTCCAATTTGATATGATTATGCACAAAATGAGCACATAGTATGCTTAAGACCATGTCCTACTCATATGAAGGTTTGATGGACCACATGTTCACAATTTTCTACATTCCATCTTCCTCATTAATAAGTCGTATTAGCTCTTCTTTAGTTAGGTCATCTTCCTTTTCACTTCCTTCTGTTATTTCCTTCTCTTGTTTTGTTTCATTTCCAAGGGTGTTCTCAATTTCATTATGAAATTCTTCATTAGGGATATCCATAAGCACTTGTTATTTTCCTTTCCCTTCAACTTTTGAAGTCTTGCACGTTGGTGGAGTAGTTTCTTTTTCTCTTCTCTTCTTTCTCTCTATCTCACTGGAGGAGGAACCAACTTCAAGTGTCCTTACCGGAAGGGTAATACCAACTAACCTAAATTTCCTTAACAAATCCTTAAAGAAACTTTCATACATTTGACCACAGTTTTCCAAATTCTTAGAATATATGTAAATATGCTTGCAAACCGACTCACTCTCTTCCCATATTACATTGTCTTTCAAGGGTAAAAAATTCAAAAAAGACATCATAAGGCATATAACCAAAGTACCAAACCTGAAAGGGTAATCTATTCATTTTTTCAATTGCATGTTCTCCATCAATTGTTCTTTTAGTAATCTGCAAAGATCAAAATATCGATCTTCCATTATCATTTTGTGTGAAATGTAAACATCTCCTACCGAAGTTGTACTTTCTTTATTTCTGAAAAAGATTTGTAGGATATACCATGTGTAATGTACCTTGTCATTGAATCTTTAATTTTGGATATTATCAATGCCCTTTGGTCTCCTGTTACTTCGATTAGGGTTTCAACTTCTTTATTTTGAATTGACTTCTTCTTCGGCACATCCTCAACTTTCCATAATCTAGTGTCAGCTGCAATCACTTCTTTAGAGATATGATAGGGTTTATCCAAATTTAGAACACCATCATTCAATCTATTTAGAATAAGTTCAATGATTTATGCATTTCCAAAGTGGGGAAATTCACTCCAAATATCCAAGCTTTGGTGTTTTTCTTCTTTCAACCATTTCAATTCATCTTGCAACAACATGTTTCTTTCAATTCTAATCTTCTGACTGTTATACTCATCTAGTTTCATCATTCCCTTGATTTGTTCCATTTTACCTTCCATATACATGACTTGAAAATACCCAGGAAATTATACAACGCCACACCAAATTAAACTAAAATTTCTACAGACTATGGAAGTACCTGATGGATTAGGGTTTCACCACTGAATATGCTTTCAAAATTTGTATGCAGAGGGCTTTCCTTCTTTTCTTCAACACAAAGTGACAAATGAGGGTTTAACCTTGATTTTTATAACTCTCACACCTAACTTCTGTAATAAATTATTTTTCCCTAACTTATCGGGATACCCTATTTTCTTAGTCAGTGAAAGATAACTCTTATGTAGATCTTTGACTCAGCATAGCATTCTTTTCAACTCTTTGAATAGCATCAGTAAATCATCAATGTATCCACATCACTCATCCATATTTCGGTGTTGATTACCGGTAGGGGGTTTGAAGGATTTTCTTGGTAGCTCCCCCTAGCCCAGAGGCCTAAAACTAATTCCCAGAGGAATTACCAGAAGCAAGTTTTGGTACAGGCTCATTTTCTACAACAAAGGGATTCTTCTTCACCCATTTTTTCTTCATCTAATCTTTTATTTTATCCACTGTCACTTTCCATTTTCCTTTCTCATCTTTCTACATATTTCTTCCTTTGTATATTAGACCTCTTCTATCCATATTCTTGTTTCTATAGAACCTAACACTGTGACCATATTTGTTGCAATTGAAACACATAGAATTTCCTTGTCCATACCAATCACTCCATTGATTTCTTCTCGATATGCATTGGTTAGTAATATTTTCAAATCTTCCATAGGTATAACATTTAACATCCCTTCTATTAACAAAGTTGTTTGACATTTTTTCTGCATTCAATTGACTTATTACCAAACTTATTGCAATTGAAACACTATCAAGGGAAAGATAGATCACTTGATTTCATTTTGCTTCTACATTGAGCAGCCATATGACCAAATTTATTACAAGAAAAATAGTATCCATTGAACTTTTGAGCATTGGGTTGTTTTACCAGATTCCTTCTTGCATTGTTCATTTGATTACCTTGCATAAAATTCCTTTGTCCAGATCTGAAACTCTCTCCTTTTTCATAACCAATACCTCACTTGTCGTTTGCATTCTTCTGCCCTTGAGTCAGCTCATCAAGCTTAATTGTGTTAATCTTAAACTTCTCTTTGTATTCATTTTTAGTAGAAAGTTCATCACTGATGATAACAATTTGTTTTTCAATCTCTTCATCATTATTTCTGGATTGCTATGTTTCAATCTCTAACTGAATGAATTCTCCAAAAAAATTGTTCCATTCATCAAATCTCTCTTTTAGAGACTAGACAAGTTTTTCTTCATTCTTCTTTCTTTCTTCAATCTCCTTAGTTAGCTTCATCACCATAGATTCCATCTCATGCTTTAGGGTAGCCTTGTCTCTAGCAAGCTTCTCACATTCTTTAGTTAATTCCTTCAAGGTTTCATTTAGGTGAACATCATCCCTGCTTTTTCTCTCTTTCTTCTTAATTTGATCACATAGATCCTTTCTCTTCTCCATAGACTTAATTCTTAGACTTCTACTTTAGACTGATCAAGGTCATCAAGTGCCACCAAAAGTTGTTGTTGAAGACTACTAGAGTCCATCACATTCCAAGATACACCTCAAGTTGTGAAACTTCTTCTGAGGAACTTAGCTCTGATACCAATTGTTGGACTCAAGCAACACTGAGAGGGGGGGTGAATCAATATTGTGCATTTTTTATCTTTATTAATCTATCCTCATAATAGACTGAAATATTCAATCAAAGGAAAGATCCATCAACAAAGAACAGTAATCCACAACACCATAACATAGAGATTTTTTTACATGGAAACACAGTTAAGGGAAAAACCACGGTGGAGTTCAATCCACAATTTGAGTACTCAAAATATAAGTGTTTACAAAATGAGAATGCACTTGCATTTAGGCACACTGCCTAGAGCTCACTACTCACAATCAGGAAGGCTCACTGCCTTACAAAATATTTGGATTACACCAAAAGTTTGAACTAAGAGAATAGCATCTACAAATGCTTGATTACAGTTTTGGTTAGGCTCAAATCATATTTTGGACCTTCTGTCTGATTTTGTACTTCTCTCTACTAAGACTTAATTCACTTTCACAAAATCCTCTTCTATATGTCATGTGAAATCGCACTACTCTTCTAATATTTGTTGTGCATATCAAACACAGACACATACACACTTTCACCACACATCCATACATATAAAATGAATTATCCAATCTCATATTAATATCCACTACCAAGGATTCAATCGATGTATGTCAGCTTCAATAGAATAGAAAATATCTTCCAACTATCAACTCAAATCATGAATAACATTCAATGTGTATCCACATAAGTTTCCCATACCATAGCTAAGACCCAAAATAAAATTACCAACACAAGAATATCTTAAACAATTTTTCCTTAAACATCTGCGACACCTTACATTTATTTAGTCAGCCTTCATAAACTAATGAACAGAAAATCAAGCAACTGGATCTTCTAACTCATACACCACTAGATGCAATAGCATAAAACTCAAGAATAAAATATTTCATACACCCAACGATCTTCCCTAAGATCCACAACCAGAACTGATAAACTAGCAAGCACAAATCACTTGATAGACTCAATCTTAGTTGGATACCCTATTCTTTACTCTGTCTTCCGGTATGATCATATACTTGAGTGTAGACTGGATTAATGACTTAGCTTGCCATCAATAACAACACTATAAGCCATATGCCAACAATCTCCCCCTTTGGCATTGATGGAAACACTTAGTGAAAAATGACTAAGTGTCAGAACCTTCAAAACTTCAAAAATCCATAGCAAACAAAACTCAACAAAACTCCCCCTGAGTTTGATAAGTAATTTTTCATTTCTCTCTCTCCCCCTTTGACATCAATGAAAAAAAAGATAAAAGAATTTTTTATCTCCCCCTATGAAGAGTAACCAAAAACTTACTTATTCAAAAATTTGAAGAAATATAGCTGTTACTTGAAGATTATTTTGTGCTTTTCCTTCATCTCCGGAAGAAACTTCTTCGATGATTCCACTACAATTTTGATGATTATTATCATGTTGTTGTTCTCACATGTCTGGTTGATAATCTTGATGAGGGATTCAGCAATGGTAAAGGCTTCTTCCAATACTTCTCCCTTCCTCAATATCTCAATCAGTTGTTCCAGCCTGCATTTGGTTATGTCCTTTACTTTCCAAAATGTATCAACAATATTATTCCTGGTGTTCTAAACATTTGTATGCTCTGCCTGCAATTTTTGAATCCATTTCTTGATTGCACCATCATGATCTTAAAACATGTTAATTTTTTTTTTGATATTGTTCAGCTCTACTTCAATTTGTTCCAGCTTTTCTTTGTACTTGTTGATTGCATGAGGCCAACAAATACAATTTTTATAGATATTTTTTGATGTTCTTATGCATTGTCTTAGTTCATTCATATGCCTTTTTAGCTTGGTAAATGACAATCTATACTGCTTCTTCAGATATAGGATCACTTCTTATTCTTCCTTATTATGAGACTTAGAGTCAATGATTTCCTTGATGCATTCAATCATCTCTTCTGGAAACTTATTCTACAAACTCTTGAATTTCATATGATTGTGCAGAAAATGAGCACATATTACATTTAAGATCATGTCCTACTCATATGAAGATCTAATGGACCACATGCACAATTTTCTGCATTCCATCTTCCTCATTAATAAGTCATATTAGCTCATCTTTGGTTAGGTCACCTTCTTCTTCACTTCCTTATGTTATTTCCTTCTCTTGTTTTGGTTCATTTCCAATGGTTTTCTTAGTTTCATTATCAGATTTTTCATCAGGGATATCCACAAACACTTGTTCTTTTCCTTTCCCTTCAACTTTTGAAGTCTTGCATGTTGGTGGAGTAGTTTCTTTTTCTCTTCTCTTCTTTCTCTCTATAACCAAAGTACCAAACCTGAAAGGGTAACCACATGCACAATTTTCTACATTCCATCTTCCTCATTAATAAGTCATATTAGCTCATCTTTGGTTAGGTCACCTTCTTCTTCACTTCCTTATGTTATTTCCTTCTCTTGTTTTGGTTCATTTCCAATGGTTTTCTTAGTTTCATTATCAGATTTTTCATCAGGGATATCCACAAACACTTGTTCTTTTCCTTTCCCTTCAACTTTTGAAGTCTTGCATGTTGGTGGAGTAGTTTCTTTTTCTCTTCTCTTCTTTCTCTCTATAACCAAAGTACCAAACCTGAAAGGGTAACAGTTTTCCAAGTTCTTAGAATATATGTAAATATGCTTGAAAACCAACTCACTCTCTCCCATATTGCATTGTCTTTCAGGGGTAAACAATTCAAAAAGTACATCATAAGGCATATAACCAAAGTACCAAACCTAAAAGGGTAACCTGTTCCTTTTGTCAATTGCACATTCTCCATCAATTTTCCTTTTAGTAATCTACAAAGATCAAAATACTAATCTTCCATTATCATTTTTCATGAAATGTAAACAACTCCTGTCGAAGTTGCACCTTCTCTATTTCTGAAAAATATTTTGTAGGATATACCATGCACAATGTACCTTGTCACTGAATCTTTAATTGTGGATATTATCAATGCCCTTTGATCTCTTGTTACTCTGGTTAGGGTTTTGACTTCTTTATTTTGAATTGACTTCTTCTTCGGCACATCCCCAACTTTGCATAATCCATTTAAAATTGTAATCACTTGTTTAGAAATATGATAGGGTTTATGCAAAGTCAGAACACCATAATTCAGTCTGTTCAAAATAAGCTCAATGATTTATGTGTTTCCGAAGTGGGGAAATTTACTCCAAATATCCAAGCTTTTGTGTTTTGCTTCTTTCAACCATTTCAATTCATCATGTGACAACATTTTATTTCAATTCTAATCTTCACACTACTATACTTATCTAGTTTCATCATTCCCTTGATGTGTTTCATTTTTCCTTCCATACACATGACTTGAAAATACCCAAGAAATTCTACAATGCCACACCAAATTAAACTGAAATTTCTCAAGACTATGGAAGTACTTAATGGATTAGGGTTTCACCATTGAATATGCTTTCAAAATTTTGATGTAGAGGGATTTTTTTCTTCTTTTATTTGACACAAAGTGACAAATGAGGGTTTCACCTTGCTTTTTATAACTCTCACACCTAACTTTTGTAATAAATGATTTTTCCCTAACTTATCTGGATACCATGTTTTCTCAGTCAGTGAAATATAACTCTTTTGTAGATCTTTGACTCAGCATATCATTCTTCCCAACTCTTTCAATAGCATCAGTAAATTATCATTGTATCCACATCGTTGATCCTCATTCTAGTGTCAATTACCGATAAGGGGTTTAAAGGATTTTCTTGACAACTCCCCCTAGGCTAGAGGCCTAAAAATAATTCATGGAGGAGTTACCAAAAGTAGGTTCTAGTATGGGCTCATTTTATACAATAGAAGGATTCTTCTTCACCCATGTTTTCTTCACCTGATCTTTGATTTCATCCACTATCACTTTCCCTTTTCCTTTCTCATCTTTCTACATATTTTTGCCTTTGTGTACCAGACCTCTTCTATCCATATTCTTGTTTCTACATAACCTAGCACTATGACCATATTTGTTGCAATTGAAACACACATCATTTCCTTGTCCAGATCAATCACTCCATTGATTTCTTCTTGATCTGCATTGGTTAGCAATATGTCCAAATCTTCTACAGGTATAACATTTAACATTACTTTTTTTAATTTTTTTTTTGACATGTTTCTACATTCAATTGACTTATGACCAAACTTATTGTAATTGAAACACTGGTTGGGGGAATATATATCACTTGATTTCATTTTACTTCTACATTGAGCAGCCATATGACTAAATTTATTACAAAAAAAATAGTATCCATTGAACTTTTTGAGCATTGGGTTGTCTTATCAGATGCCTTCTTACATTGTTCATTTGATTACCTTGCATAAAAATCCTTTGTCCAGATCTAGAACTCTCTCCTTTTTCATAACCTAGACTTCACTTGTCATTTGCATTCTTTTTCCCTTGAGTCAGCTCATCAAGGTTAATTTTGCTAATCTTAAACTTCTCTTTGTATTCATTTATAGTAGAAAGTTCATCTCTAAGGATAACAATTTATTTTTCAAGCTCTTCTTCATTGTTTCTAGATTTTTGTAGTTCAATCTCTAACTAAATGAATTCTCCAAAAAAATTGTTGCATTCATCAGATCTCTCTTTTAGGGACTGGGAAATTTTTTCTTCATTATTCTTTCTTTCTTCAATCTCCTTAGTCATCTTCATCACCATAGATTCCATCTCATGCTTTAGGGTAGCATTGTCTCTAGCAAGCTTCTCACATTCTTTATTTATTTCCTTCAGGTTTGATTATAGTGAACATCGTCCATTCTTTTTCTCTCTTGCTGCTTAATTTGATCACAAAGATCCTTTCTCTTCTCCCTAGACTTAATAATCTAATCCGTTAATTTTTGAATGAATTTCTCAACATCCTTAAGATTTGGTTTCAATTCGCGTACTTCTTTATACTGATCAAGTTCATCAAGTGTCACCAAAAGCTGTTACTGAAGACTACCAAAGTCCATCACATTCCAAGATCCACCTCAAGCTATGAAACTTCTTCTGAGGAACTTAGCTCTGATACCAATTGCTGTACTCAAGAAACACTAAGGGGGGTGAATCAATGTTGTGAAATTTTTAACTTTATTAATTTTTCCTCATAATAGAATGAAACATTCAATCAAAAGAAAGATGCATGAACATAGAATAGTAATCCACAACACCATAACACAATTTTTTATGTGGAAACCCGGTTAAGGGAAAAACCACGGTGGAGGTCAATCCATAATTTGATTACTCAAAATATAAGTGTTTACAAAATGAGAATGCACTTGCATTCAGGCACACTACCTAGAGCTCATTGTTTAAAATCGGGAGGGCTCACTTCCTTAAAAAAGATTTGGATTACACCAAAAGGTTGAACTGGGAGAATAGCATCTACAAATGTTTAATTACAATTTTGGTTAGGCTCATAGATCATATTTTGGACCTTCTATTTGATTTTTTACTTCACTCTTCTCAGACTTAATTCACTTTCACAAAATCCTCTTCTATACATGTGAAATCACACAACTACTCTTCTGATATTCGCTGCACATATAGAACACACACACATACACATTTTCACCACACATCCATACATATCAAATGAATTAACCGATTTCATTTTAATATCCACTACCAAGGATTCAATCGTTGTATGTCGACTTCAATAGAATAGAAAATATCTTCCAACTGTCAGCTCAAATTATGAATAACATTCAATGCATATCCACTTAAGTCACCCATACCATAACTAGGATCCAAAATAAAATTACCAACACAAGAATACCTTAAAAAATTTCACCTTAAACATCTGTAACACCTTACATTTATTTAGTCGGCCTTCATAAACTAATGAATATAAAATTGAGCGATCGGATCTCCTAACTCATACACCACTTGATGCGACAATAGAAAACTCGAGAATAACACATTTGATATTCCCAATGATATTCCCTAAGATCCACAACCAGAACTGATAAACTAGTAAGCACAAATCACTTAACAGATTCAATCTCAATTGGATACCCTATTCTTTACTTTGTCTTTTGGTATGATCAGATACTTGAGTGTGGACCAGATTAATGACTTAGCTTGCCATCAATGACAACACTAGAAGCCATATGCCAACAATTTATATCCACACATGTATACATATATATTTTGTTATATTTTTGTGTGTAATTACTTTGACCATCACAACTAATATTCAAATAAAAATAAATGAAAATAAATACCATCAAAATAATAAATTATCTACTACCATATAAGCATTGGGAAAAATATGCCATACCTAAATGTATGGACTGACATTTTTTTAAAGAATAGTTTTTTATTGAATATTAGTAATTAAAGACATGACTAACAACTCTTTAAAAGAGGACAATCCTTTAATCTTCCATATTTTTCATAAATATTATTTAATCCATGACTTCAAGTCTGCCATGTATTTCTATGCATATGTAAAAATAATTAAATAATAATCTACCAATTGATTGATTAGCCTAGAAAAAAAGGTCAAATATAGATGTGCATCTAGGTCTCATAAATATAAAATTGAGACAGAGGTATAATTATATCATACTTGAACCAATCTATATAACAGTTGGCTTGTCAATTCAAAATTCAAGCTACATTATTTGGCACTAAATATTATAGACAAATAGGGAAACTATAAAAGACCTATTAAAAAGAAATTTACTATGCAATAGTTGCCTTGTCAATTCTAAATTCATAATTTTTTTGCAATCCTTATTGACCAATGAGCAACATTTAGGAACATCCTTTGTTGAAGAGGTAAGCTCTACGTCTTCATTTAAAACCCTGGGCAAGTCTTTTGTATTTCTCTATAATATTTAGTGCCAAGTACATGGAGAATAGAATAGGTGAAAAAATTACTAGCCCTAACCATATTTTTTTGATGAAAGAAAGAATATTTAACTACAATTTCTTATATGGTAATGAGTATAATGACAACGATGCACAGAGATAACTACAAACAATAAACGAAGGGTGAAAACTATATGTATATACATGTATATGTATATGTATATGTATATGTATATGTATATGTATATGTGTATGTGTGTATACATATATGTATATTTATGTATGTGTATGTATATATTTATATGTATATGTATATGTATATGTATATGTATATGTATATGTATGTATATGTATATGTATGTATATGTATATGTATGTGTATGTGTATGTATATGTATATGTATGTGTATGTGTATGTATATATATATGTATATGTATATGTATATGTATATGTATATGTATATGTATAATTTTGATCTATAGAATTCTCTTTTGACCATTTTACTTTTTTTCTCTTCCTCTATATTCCTTTTAGAAATTTATAGTCTTTTGTACATTGCATTTTTTTCTTAATATATGATAACACTCCATGCAATTTGTGAGGCCTTGCCTGGGCCTGTTCAAAACAACAGTGGAGTTTGTTGACCACATGGGTTGGTGGTGGTGGATTTGGTTGTCTCTCTCAATGGGTATAGAATGGTAAAAACCTACCATGCACCTCCACTGGTTCGCAAATTGGATGGTTTAACAAGTGTTGTTCTCTACAATTTGCGCTGTCTCATCCCCCCATTGTTGTTGTAAGTTTGTTTTCCACTATCTTTTTTGTTGTTCCATACACATATAACCATAGATATATATTTTAATAGATTCAAAAAATATGTTTCTTTGCAATAATATGATGTTGGCCTTGATGCAAGCATAGAGGGACAAGGAGATATAAAACCCATATGTGGAAAAATTTGTGCCTAAAAGATGCCCATAGTTGTAAGCATAATCAACGTTTGTTTTATAAATTTATATTTTACTAATTTATACATTCACCCCTTTTGTTTCTACAGAGCTATATATCCTCCAGTAGATACCAAAGTTATACATTCACTCCTTTTCTTTCTACATGGCTAGATACATTTCAGTACATACCAAAATCAGGTATGTTTATAGAGTTAATTCCATACATTGTATGCTTTCAAGAAAAACCTTTCCTATTTCTTTGTTGTATTCCTTTTAACAATATATTTGTATTTCATCTATGAATTGGTTTTGCTTTCAAACAAGACCTCCTGTATATTCTCCTTTTCCTATTCGAAACATACATAGATACATATACACATATATATTGAAGACAAATAAAGTAATTATATGAGAGGTATTGGAATAACACTTATTTTTTACTAAATACTATACACAACCATTCATCTTCTATGTATCAAGGACACCAACTCCACCACCGCCAACCCACATAATTACCAAGCTCTATCTCACCAGAAGAAAAAAACTTGGTCAAGTCCTCACTAGCCGGGGCATCCCTGGCACCGACAAATCCAATTCACAGCTGGGCTGATGAAAATCCTATTGGAAACTTCAAGAAAATTCTTACATACACTTGACTACAATAACCATAGTCTATTCTACACATTGCATTTGTCCATGTTTCTACAATTATCTTTTCAGCTTATGGGAAAAATTATCTCTAGGCAGCAAATTATCACCATCCCATCTTTTTAAAGTTGTTACACCAAAAAAAAATTCCACAATATAAGAAATCATATATGAAAACACCAAAATTTCCCCTACTTCTGCATTGCTTGATATATGATATGACTCCATTTAATTTGTGATGGGTCTTTCAAATTTTTCCTTGCTCGAGGGTTTGGCTAGAGGCCATGTCGCTTTATCATGTGAATATGGTAGGGAGGAGAATGAGCATGGGTTTTATGATTTTTCCTTGCATCATCATAGATTGACTACTACAAATACAAAACATACTCTATTCTGTCGGCTACATTTCTCCTTGCTTATACAACTATCCTTTCAACTTGCCAAGTCAACTATTTAAACCCAATTGTTTATGATGATACATATTTTCTCTATGTTATGGAAACAATTATATGATACGATTATGTGTCAAAAATGCATATAACACCATAGACTTAATTGGAAATTCGAGCTACATTGCTTGGTATTCAATATTATGGACAAATCATTTATGCAAAATACCCATGTAAAATGACTTGCAAATTCCAGAGCACAACAATTTTAAAACCATCAAATCTGCTATAGAATAGACTCAAGGGTGACGAGTCTTACAATAGTGTGATACCAAACCAACACCACAATGGCTCTTTCAATAATGCAACTTAATCAATATATTTTATTGTCGTACAAAAAAAAATGACAATTAACAATTTGTTATAAGCAGCTTCAAACAAATGAGGGAGAAAGAATATCATGCAACTTATTGGTACAAGACAAATAGGCTATGTAACAGTTGTAAGAGGTATTAGGATAATACTTAAGAATTAGATGTATGTCGTTCTTTAGTTTTTTCCTAATAGTTCTTTTACAATTTACCTATTTCTCTATAATATTTAGTGCTATGAAACTATACTCCAAGATATGCAAGAAACTATATTGATTCAGTTGCATTTCCAGAAGAGCCATTGTGGCATTATGAATATGTTACACATACTACACAATTAAATGCTCTATTCTTAACAAAATCTCAATGCTACATCATTGAATGCTATGGTTGTATTATAGTGATTTTCTCACAATGTAGAAAATACTTATACATGCTATTTTAAACTCTATTTAAAATTGCACTCTACATAAATAAGAATAAACATAGTATACAGACGAGGATGGGTTGTGACGACACCTGCATCTAGAGGAATAAACCTGCAAACCTTTAGCTATAGAGTTGTAGGGGCATGAGCCATCAGATGCCCATTTCATTCTAATGGCTCCATAGCCAATTCTGAATGTTTTAATGATAATTTCAAAATGATGTGTGGAACTCAAAAAATAAAAAATGGTAAAGCTAATAAAGTGCATGAAGAACTGAGTCATGGAAAATGCTTCCCAAATTATATAAAAAATCAACCTCGATGAGGAATCAAAATATTCTGGCGAGTCTTCAGAGAGGCTTTGGCGGTCATGTGGCAATGCTATGAGAAGAAATGCATTCACAACTTCCCAGCTGCATGCTTCGATTTTGGAATGCAAAGAATATATTTGGAATTTATTTGTCTAAAAGCAAGTTGTCGACCATTTTTGCTTTTTCGCCCTATCGGAAAAATGGAGCTCAGGTCGTTATAATGTTTTTTTATATATCATACTTTCTTCATTCGATTAGAGAGAGAGTGAGTTGTGCAAGGCAGTCTAGTATCCAGCTTGTGGAGTGGCTTTTCAGTTTTGGAGTGAGTGATTTTAAATGGAGTGTTAGCCTCATGACAAATGGCCTGTCAATGGTGAAATGAGCTCGTTAGCTCTAATACTATTAGCTGCAAGGTTGCAGGGGCATGCGCCATCATACCACTAAGAACATGTTCTTAACCAACTTCTAATTGATATTATATTTAATTATAGTCTTTATCCTTCATAAAAAATACATTTAATTGAATATATTATTGTTGTCTAAATAATGGAGAGATGTTAAAACCCAAAATAGTATATATGGTTGACATAATGTTCACATATAAACTCATGATGGTCTTTACGATCTTGAATTTAATAATATGAATTATTTTCTTATCACTATGAAAGGGTTACATGATTATTCCATGTCAAAACCATAAAGTATTTTCAGAATTTACTTTCTAACTACAAATTTGACTTCAAAACTATAGTTTTTGATAAAAGGGTAAAACAGGTTTTACAGGGACCCGAAACCACAAAGTTTACAAAACAGAAGAGAGGACAAAAAATTCCAACCACAAAAACTAGCTGCCCAAGAAAAGATCAGCAACAACCGTTCGCACAAAACCAAAAAGACTGAAACAGAGGAAAAGCAGAAACCCCAGACATTACTTCAAAGTCTTGAAGACAGACTCAGTCTCCTCCTCCAGCTTCTGCATATCAATGACGCCCTTTTTAAAAGTTTGAATCATACTAGAAGCAAGGGGACATTATGCTTCAAGTTGGCTCTAGTTCTTTTGGAAATACCCGTGTCCGTGTCCTGGCTTTTGTCCTCTGTTTCCTCCATATCCACCACCAGAGAACCCATCTGGGTTTTGTCGAGCTTCTCTTCCATAGCATTAATGATAATGGCATTGTGTCTGGCCATTCTGTTATTTTGCTCAGCTATGGTCTTGATAGTGTTCATAATATAATCAATTTTGGAATCAGTGTCTCTGTTATTGTGACCATGGACCCCTCTGTCCACAACTTTCTTTTCAATCTCAGCAACTTTAGCAACCAGAACTTCAATTTTTCTTTGTAGGGCCCAGTTTTTGATTTTCAGCTCATTGATTTCAATGAAAGTCCAGTCCAGGAGTTTGGAGTGGGACTCAGAGTTGGATTTAGCAAGGTTCATAAAATCCAGAGAGGGCTCATCACCGATATTAGGAACAGTTTTCTTAGAATTAAAGTTAATAAGGGAGTTATCTTCAACATGTTTATTTGGCATAGGTTCAGCATTAACCACCGTTTTGTTGGCATTGGACTCCTCTAAGTCAGAGGATTCTTCAGAATAGGAAACAAGACTTTTAGCCTGGGGTTTCTTGTGAAGAGAGGGACTATCAAGCTCAAGCTCAACACGGGCTTTACTAGAGAGGAGAGTAGGGTGTATTTTCCCAAAAGGGCCAGCATGTGAGCTGAGGACTTTTCTAGCCGAACTAGGGTTAGGAATGTACTCCAACCCACTGGGCTCCATATTGTCACTCTTAGAGTCAGGAGTGGTATCTAGGATCTAGGGCAGGCATGTTTTGGAAATGCTCGACAATCAATCTTATAATCCCCATATGCAAAATAGGAAATCTATTGGGGTTTTTCTTATTATCCTCAAAGCTTTTTTTCAGGGAACAAAAAAGATAATAGGGAAGAGAGATCCTAACCTTGTGGTGGAAGTGGTTGAGAAGAGCAAAGTGGTAGCCATAAACTCTAGTAAAATGCCCATCCACCATAATATACTCCATGATGACCCGCAACACCTTCCTCCAGATGGTCTTTATAGAATCCACATCAAAGTAGCTGCTAGCAATTTTGACCAAGCTTAACCTTTCTTTTTCTTTTTTAGGAAATCTAATCATGGCTTCATCAGAAAAAGCCCCGTCCCTGAAAAAATTCTTCCCTTTAGTAGATAAACCCGTAACTTCAGCGATTAAATTTTCACTAAGCTCAACATTCCTGCCAAATAGGGTCAAATTGTCTTTATTCCAATTTTTAACAAAGAGGTCCGTAGCCTCCTGGCTGGATCCATGGAGCTTCTCCAGAAAAGAAAGCAGCCCACCACTTTTAACTTTTTCCCAGGCCTTGGCATTTTTCATATGAGTTTCATAGCTGTCCGGCTCACTACGCTTTCTGTCTCCTGCCATCTTAGCCGACACAGTGGGGTAGACTTAGATGAAAGCTTTACTAAAATTGGCCCCACCACAACTTAGCACCCACAAAGCGTGCGGGCATTTCTTGCAAATTAAATCATAGGGATCGGTCCCATACAATCTAATGATTGTGATGTGAAAGGTCTTATCTGTCTTCATTAAAGGGATAACACATAGCTTTTCCATGTGATTTATCATAATTTATCAGGGCGCAAACATTAGAGTTTAGATCATTTGTATTTAGCCAAGTACACACCTCTTTACTCTTCACTCCTTCGTTGGCAAAAAAATCTGCAACGACATTGGCTTCTCTGTAAGCATGTGATATTTTAACTTTTTCAAATTTAGCCAAAGTCAGCTTTGCTTCCTCAATCCAAGATTTGATGGTCCACGAGGGGGGAGACTTTTCCTTAAGGCAGTCAATTATGTTTTTGGAGTCTCCTTCAAGCCATAGGTGTTTAATGTTAAGACTTTAAGCTAAATTTATGATATGAAAAGCTCCAGCAGCCTCCACCAAATGGTTGGTTTGGGATCCAAGAGGAGAAGCTGTCGCTCCTATGAAATTTCCAAAGGAGTCCCTTATGACTCCACCACAGCCCGCCACCCCCGGATTACCTTTAGCCACACCATCGAAATTAGCTTTGATCCAACCGTTAGGCAGGAAAGACTAGCAAACACCCTCTCTGTCCTTCTTGGCTGTCAAACTGGTTCTAGACAAGACAAGATTTATGTTCCACTCCTTAGCAACAGTTAGGTCATATAGCGATTGCTCAGCTTTCAAGGACAAGCTATTCTTCTGAACCAAAGTATTGAAAATTTCCTTCAGAAATTTGACAATTTTATCAAAGACAATGTCTTTAGCGGCTTCTTTGCCTCTATAAATTCTATTGTTGTGTTCTTTCCAGAGACCCCAAGCAACATGAGGGAATATTAGATTCCAAAAAGATTTAAGCATGGGATTTTTTGTCAGAGCTTTCCATTGAGAGAAGAAATCTTCAATGGACGAAGGGAAGACCCATGGGATGTTCCATAATCTGATGATATTTCCCTAGATAGAAGCAACAAAAGAACAATGGAGGAATAAGTGACGTGCAGATTCAACTTCCATCTTACAAAGAGAACATCTATCAGTCCAATTTGAAATCCACGTTTACACAGGTTATCAATCATAAGTACTTTATTTTGGAGAAGGATCCAGAAGAATATATTGATTTTAAGTATCAAAAGTTTAAACCAAGCTTTAGACCAGAAGGGAGGACGATCTAGAGAAGAAGTAATCCTGGCAAAAGCAGAGGACACAAAAAAATTGCCAGAGGGATCATCAGACCAAACCACGTAGTCATCCAGTTGCTCAGAATTAAGTCTAATAGCCAACAGAGACGACTGGATAGGACCCAAAGCCTGGCTAACACTGCACAAGTCCACCCATTTTCCATTCACTCTATAATTTTTCACATAATTTCCAATCTGTCCTTGCAGGTATCTACCCATTCGCTGAAGGAATTGATTTTTATAATGGGTTCCTTTAAAAGCCACTTGTCCTCCCAAAATCTAGTATGATGACCATTTCTAACTTGCCAACCAATACCATCATCCATAATCCTTTTACCATTGATTATATTATTCCAACAAGTTGACCCTCTGGGAAGAAGGTGAATGTCCTTCTTAATTATGGAAGAGCAGTTGTTTTCTAAGTATTTGCTAGCCAGGATATCAATCCACTCCCCAGAAGAAGAGGAGATTCTCCAAATTTGTTTAGCAAGGAGAATTTTGTTAACTGTTCTGATTCTTCTTAAACCTAGCCCTCCAACCTTTTTAGGTCTACAAACCAAATTCTAGCCAATTAAGGGAAGTCTTTTCTTTCCTCAATACCCAACCAAAGAAATCTTTTTTGGATTTTTTCAATGGCATCAACAAATTTAGCAGGAATCTTAAAAAGATTGAGGGCATAGATTGGAAAATTCTGGAGAGAAGCTTTGAGAAGCTGAAGTTTTCTGGCTTGACTTAGCAGGGCTCCTTTCTAGCCCACAAGATTTTTGCTAAATCTTTCAACCAACGAGAGCCAAAATGACTCTGGAGGTTTCAAACTTAAGGGTAGACCAAGGTAGGTGGCAGGAATGGAGTCCACTCTGCAACCCAGGATTCTAGCAATTTTAGCCTATCTATGATCTAGAGTGTTGAAGAAGAACAATGAGCTTTTTTTTATTATTGATCAGCTGTCCAGACACTCTCCCATACTTGTCAAACAACTGTTTTATAGTTCTACCTTTAGCCACCATGGCTTTATCCATAAGCATAGTGTCATCAAAAAATTGTTGATGGGAACACACCAGATTGCCCGAAGAAGGTTTAAGACCAGAAATAAATTTGAAGTCAACCAACTTTTTCAGATTCCTGCCTAAACTTTCAGCCATAATAGTGAATAAAATAGGAGAGATAGGATCACCCTGCCTTAGACCTCTGGTGCTTTGGAAAAAGAAGGAGGGGGATCCGTTGACCATAATCGATATGGAAGCCGTGGACACAAACTGTTCAACCATTTGGATGACCCTGTTGCAAAAACCAAAAGCCTTTAAAATTTTAAATAAGAAAGTCCAGTCAACTCTATCATAAGCTGTTGAAATTTTGAGCTTTAATAAAAAGCCTTCAGTCTTCGACTCAACTAAGGAGTGAATATTCTCATGAACAGTAATAATAGAGTCAAGAATTTGTCTACCAGGGACAAAGTCATTCTGTTGAGGAGAAATCAAGGAAGGTAAAAGAGTTAAGAGTCTTGAAGTTAAGACCTTGGATATGATTTTATATAAGGAATTACAGAGGCTTATAGGCCTAAAAGCCTCAAAATTATTAGCTCCAGGTTTCTTGGGGATAAGAATGAAGAAGGTAGTATTTAATTCTTTTAAAAGATTTCTGGAGCCAAAAAATTCTTTAACAACATTTACCACATCTTCTTCAACAATCTCCCATAGCCATTGAAAGAAAAATAAAGGGAAACCATCAGGCCCTAGAGCTTTACTCCCTTCAAAGGAAAAGAAAGCCCACTTGACTTCCACATTGGTGGGGATAGAAGTCAAAAAAGAGTTATTTTCCTGGTTGATAATTCTTGCTATAGCTTCCACTAACTGATCCTGCTCATTATGGTTTATTTCCTCACTGGCCGAGAGAAGGTGTTTAAAGAAGGAACTTGCCTGCTTCCTAATGTCCTCCTCCTCCTCATACCTAGTTCCATTCACTTCTATATGAGATATTTTATTTACAGCTCTGTGTTTTGAAGCTGAAAGAAGAAAATACCTATTGTTTTTGTCTCCTGGAGATAACCAAAGAGCTCTAGATCTTTGTCTCCAAAACTCCTCTTCCTTTCCAATTATGTCATGCATCTTCGTGAGGATCTCATTCTCTCTTTCCTTGGTATCATTCAAATAGCCCTCCTAACTTTTAAATTGGATTTCTCCCAATTCCATCTGAAGATCAGACTTAATCCTAAAGATGTTCCCAAAAGATTCCTTTTTCCAATTTTTTAAGATTGCATTTCACTTCCCTTAACTTTTTAGCAACTCTGAACATAGCAGTTCCTTGAATTCTTATATTCCACCATTTTCTTATTTCCTCTTTTAGAGAAGGATGAGAGATCCATATTTTTTCAAATCTGAAAGCAGTGTTCCTCTTCTTTTTTATTGGGTCCGCAATTAAACTGATAGGAAAATGATCAGAACCTATTCTAGAAAGATCTCTAAGGGAACAGTAATAGTCAAAGTACCATTGATTGGAAATTAAAGATCTATCTAATCCGACCCCTTTCTGCGGTTAGACCAGGTAAAGGAGGCTCCTTGGAGATCCATATCAATCAATCCATGATTATCAATGAAATTTTGCAGATCCTCTTTGCTTTCCAGATTGATCTGGGATCCCCCAAATTTTTCTCCATTCATTAGGGGAGTGTTGAAGTCCCCCATAACCATCCAAGCTTCTCTGTCAAAAATCCTCCTAAAAGCAACTAATTCTAACCAAAAAGATTTTCTCATGCCTTTTCCATTAGGAGCATAAATGTTCAATTGAATCCAACTGAAGTTATCTCTTATATGAGTAAATCTAGTAGCAAAATGATTCGTACCTTCCAAGATCAGATCACCTCTGATAGTATGGCTGTTCCAAAAAGTCACAATACGTCTAGAAGCTCCACTCGAATTATTACCCTGGTTATTGTAATATTGGAAAAGTTTCATCTTTTCAATTTTCTCCTTTTGCATTTTAGTTTCCTGAATTAAGAGAATATCCGGCTTGTGATCTCTAACGAAATTGTGAAGAACATCTTACTTGTGGGGGCTATTGAGTCCCCTTATGTTCCAAGACATAATCTTCATTAGATACTAGGGGAATTAAGGCATTCCGGGATGGTTTTTTGAGAGCCGTCCACAATATCCTGAAAAATATTCAACTCTCTTTTCTTTTTCGAAGACTTTTTACCTCTTGAGTTCTTTACTGCTCCAAAGTCTACCTTGACTCTTGATCTGGTTGAAATGCCACTTGGGGTCTTCCCCTGAGTATTTTTTTCTTTTTTCTTCTTTGATATATTCACCTCTTTATCAGTCTCTTCTTGGCTATTCATCTCTCTACTTGACTCACAATCCTTATCAGTAGGTATCCTTTGTTCCCAAGGTAGGGTGTCCATGTTACCTTTCTTTTGAGTAGACATGATATTACTGGACTGATCTGCTGAGTGATTCAGATTTTCAAGGGATTCCAAAACCCTTTATGGGGAGTTAGGATCTGTCACATATGCTACTCTCTGAGGGGGAAGATTATCAGGAGATTGGGAGGGAAAAGGAATATTCAGTTCCAAGGACAAGCCCTCATTAGGGATATCCTCCAAACCCGGGAATACTTCATTTCTATCAGAAGGGATTGTCATTTGGGATAGGGAGGTAGAAAGGTTCAGATTTCCTTCCCCAACTAAGGTGTCTTCATCAGACTCCCTTTCCTTAGATGGGGGCGTATTAACAAGATTCAAGTAATGATGATCAAAAGGGATCTCACCTTTAGACTCCATAACCACTTCAATCTCTGGAGAGACTCTCTGAGTAGCAGATGCCATATTTTCCAATACCTGCTTGTTGTTTTCCTTCCTTTCTCCTCCTAAATCACTTTTTTTTTCCACGCCTTTTTTTCAGGTCCAACTAGTTTTTCTTTCTCTGAAGTGGCATTTAGGGGGCATTTTTTTTCCTAGTGACCAGATTTCCTGCACTTGAAGCAAGCAAATAGAATGGTTTCAAACTCAATATTCTGCACCTAGGAACCCAGTTTAGATTGAATCTCAATCGAAGATGGAAGATCTGTTTCTTGGGAGACTCCCACACATATCCTTGCAAAGACCATTCTCTTTCTAGCCGTTGTCATTGAATCAATAGAGAGGAGCTCCCCAAAGGAGCTAGCAATACCAAGAAAGATGTCTTCACTCCAATACTCTAGGGGAAAACCTAGAAGTCTAACCCAAACTGGGACATTCTCAAAGATGGAATCCGATAGATCTAAGTTGGAGGACCACTTCTTTAGGGCCAGGGATGATTTCCCTATTACCCAGGGAGCACCATTTCTAACTGCCATGATGTCCTCTCTGCAAGTAAAATCAAACGCGAAAAAACCCTTTGGAAGAGCAGCAACAGAAACTTTCCCACTAGTTCTCCATTTATTTTTAACAAGCTCCCTGACCACCTCAATATTTGGTCTAGGGCCCATAAAATTTCCTACCAAATTCTGTTCCATAAGAGCTATAAAATGGTCAATGAGCATATCTGGAATAGAGATAGCAAACTTACCTCCTACAGGAGACGAAATGTTTTGCACTGCAGGGAAAGAAGATTTTCCATAAGGTTTTACCCCGAACAGAGAAGTTCAGGGTTTGCGATTACCTCTAGTGCCAACAATGGTCTCCACACCCCCTTTAGCTTTTTCATTTTTACTGGTAGGAGATGCTGCAGGGTTAATCTCTGGATTTTCCTTTCCCCCAGGTTCCACCTGTATTTTATTTCTGGAGTCCACATCATCCTGGTCATCCTTACCTTGCTTCTGACGTGACTCCAACTCCTGATTCGATTGTAGATTTCCTGAACTTGCTCTGATTCCTTTTCCATTGCTTTGAATTTTGAAACTCTTTTTCTCTAGCCCATGCTTGCGCTCGTGTCCCGCCATCATTGGTGCTTCAAAACTATAGTTAGTATTAATAAAATATGTATATATTAAAAAAATTTCAAATTGATATTACATAAATTTCATGAAATAAGGTGGAATCATCAAATTTAAATTAAAGGGTTACAAAAACTTATTTTATGCACATTAATTCCAATTAAATAAATTTATAATGTTTAAAATCAAATTCAAGAAAGATTTTATTCTACTAAAATGGAAAGTAGGGATAAATAATTTGTAACATTTTATGTAACCTAGTGTGATGTCTTCTTTTTAATATCCATTATAGGATGGCATATTTAATTAGTTTTTTGAGATCATCCTAAATATGTTTACCATGCAATGTACACCTCATTTATCTATTCCTACCATCACACTCATTTTTCCCATTTCATATTACATGTAGCTTAATGTTTTACTCCTTCGTGTATAGTATACCACCTCCCTCTATATTTCATCACATAGACATAATATTAGAAATCACAATTTTTGGATACTAATCATTATAGAAAATAATAAATAATAAACAGTATTAGAATCATACAAGCATCATGGATTATTTTTTGATTGCTTATGTTTCTTATTCGATCCTGACCCATGTCCTCCCACCAAAGCTTGTGACTTGGATGACTTGAGAATACCCATAGTGATAAAATTTGTTTTTTCAAGCATCAACATTTCTGTAAATGAATCAAATGAAGGTGTAGTATAGGAACTTCCCATAGTCAACATATGAGTATGAAAACTAGAAACAAAAGCTACATATTCTGAAGGAAGCTTGTCTAACAAATTGAAGACTAACTGTGCATCCTTCTTATCAATACCACAATCTTTAGGGTTTGCTCTTAGTTCATTAGCCTTAGTTATATAGTCTTGGATTGTATCAAAATTATTTGGATCTAGATTAGTGAGATTATTATCAAGTTTGTATCCCGTAATCTTATCATTTTTTCCATATAATTGAGAAAGTGTATCCCAAGCTTCCTTAGTTGTTTTACACTTATCAATATGAAAGATAAGATCATGGGAAACATATTTCACGAGTGTTCCAAGAGCCATAGTACTTTTAATGAGCCATTCACTTTTTAAATTTGGATGAGTTAGTTCTGGAATAGATCCATCAATGTAGTGAATTTATCCTTTTCCATTAGTTTACTCCATGCATTTATTTTCCATGTTGTATAGTTGTGTGGAGTTAAAAGAAGAAACTTAGGATGACCCATGGCTAAAATTTGAAGAGCACAAGAGAGAACTCAAAGAAAAATCACACAACACAAACCCCCAAATTCACTCAATCAAAGAACCCCCCCCCAAGCAAATGATTTGGTACTTTATACTTAGTGTGGTTACAATTTCCATTTGAAAGAATTAGCTAAGTGGAATTTTGATTTCAATTCTTATAATTACCACAATGAGGCAAGACCAAACTGCACAATCAACATGGAAAAGATCAAATTGTGATCTATGCAATACAATTGCCGAAATGAACCAAATAAAGCTATATGATGGAAGTACAATTTTTTCTCACAATGAATACAAATTAACAACACCACTGTGAAGTTCTTGAAAATATATGCACTTTTAGAAAAAAAAATGCACTTGAAAAAGAGTCTGTATGAGCCCAAATGAAGCCTCAAAAGTTCCCAAAATGGTGACAGCTTAGAATCACCAGTAAAAAAATGATTCTTTTGAAAAATACATGGATCAAAATCAAAATCTGTCAGCACCAACGTGTAGAGTGAAAAATTAGCGAAATAAAAAAAATTCACTGAAAAAGGAGGTTGTAAGGTTGAGTTATGAGCGTTTGAAAATGAACTAAACAATCAAAAGCTACAACAAATATGGGGGCTATAAATTTTCAAAAACATGTTGATGTCATGCTGAATTCATCAACAACTAGACTTAATTTTGATGGTTATATTGTTGTCATGAGCTGGAGAGGATTAAGTTTGATGGTCATCTTCCTGTCACAGTTACTGTCAGGTTTAGCTGGAATCATAAGGAATATTCCCAAAATCGTAGGCGACAAAATCTTCTATGTGTTGCAATCTTCTCCTATGGAATATTTTTTTATTCCATCAAGCTTTAATATAGTCTCCATCAATTTTATTTTTTGGTCACCGCTTTTATTTATTTCCCCTTGATTTAACTAACCGGTCACCTATCAGTATGCAAGGTTGACATGGTCCTATGTGGTAAGGCCACATGGCCTATGTGGTGAGGCCCATGGGTACCCTTCCTACGTAGGTCTACACGTGACGGTCTGCAGGCTAATTTAAAAGCAAAAAAAAATCATTTGTCTTTTTAAAAAATTGTATAAAAAAACTCTTTTACAAAATATTTAATTGGTAATATTTAAATGTTTCAAAAATAAATTCAAGAAAAATCGAATGATTAAATATATATATTTTTAAAGTTCATACCCTGTAATTATGATGTGACCTGGGGGGCCATATGGCTCCCTAGGAATTTTTTTTTCCTTGGCGAACAACTGCTCCAAATTTGATGATTTGGTCATTGATCTTGGGGTTTTTGGGCCGTTTGGATGTAATGGTAGTGTTCTTTTTGGCTCAAAATGCTCCAAAGTGGTAGCTACCTCCTGGATTTGGCAGCCACCTTCAATCTTTAAACCCTTGAATATTTGGCCTCCAATGTCCAAGTAGAATGAGCCAAAAGGCAAATATGACTTTCTTAGATGCTCTGAATGTAATGGTGAGCTAGATATAATGCAAAAAACTCCCAAAATGCACCTGCAATGTAAAGGAAAAAAAGGAACCCCCCCAAAAATTTGGTATTTCTATCACACTTTTTTTATTCTCTAAATCATCCAAAGATGCAAGAGAAGAGCATATTCATTGCTTCAAAAAAATATAAGATTTGCACTCAAGATATCCTAAAAGACTAACCAAAGGAACTCAACCAGGCTCTGATACCATGTAATATTTAGCTATGAAGATAGCCACCCAAGATCTAAAGGCCTGTGGAAAGCACAAAATACTCAGAAGATCAGTATGACAAGAATAAACTATATTCCTCTCAATGAATGAAAAATGAATCAATGTACAATGTATTAGAGACCACTTGGTTATATAGCCAAGGTGAGACCTAAGATGTCATGAGATTATGACAAGTGTCTTAATCTTATGACATCAGACAACTTATCACGACTACCTAGGTCACATGTGTTACAAATCAAAAGATAAGATAACAACTAATGACAACTAACACCTTATAGAAAGAATTTTAGGACCTAAGTAAACATGTGAATATGTCCCCTAAGTCCATAGTAAATGAAATAACTAGGTACAAGACATTTATTCACACCAGCACTATCCATAAACCTCTAGTAATTACCATTGCTTATTTTAGACACCATTAGGCCACTATACGAAAGATCTGTCAAATTTGCAATCAACCTGGGGGACACATCAAAGCCTATATTTCCAATATGAACTCTATCCTCTCTCCATGAATTGTTAAACTTAGCAGTAATATCGATATTGTACCCACACATCACCATAAAGAACATGGCTTCATACTAGGCTCCTCGAAGAGCTTCCAAAGCTCGAAGTTCTATCATAAAGGCCCATAAGATAATGGCTCCAACCTTTTCTTGGGACCCCCCATGCAGTTACAATGGTCGTGGTAGAAGAGAGAAAAAATTCCTTTCTCAACAGTCAAATTAGTGGGTAAAAAATTAATAGAAGAGGCAATAATATAGATGTTACCATGGTTTCGTAGAAGAATAGTGGACAAGACCTCCACTAGTTGGGTACTATCTTCACACAACATCCAGAAAGATCTAGTAGGAGCCATGATATAAGTTGTAGGGTGGATAATTTTTTCCCAAATTTTAGTAGCCCAATTCGAAAGCCCAAAATTTATATGAGAGTAGATGCTGCAATCAATAATGATGAAAAGAAGGAATCAATAGAAGCCAAATATCCAATTGAAAGGACGTCTAAAATATTGTAGCTTAGGAAACATGCAAGGGCACAAAGAAGAGGAGACACTGGGAATATTTGTCATGATGGAATTAAGCCTCAAATCCTTGCCTTCGAGGGAGATAGGATCTATAGTCACATCATTC
>VDFB02060920.1:0-20873 GCA_007258455.2 Sequoia sempervirens
GAATGATACATGGATTCTTGTTCCCAAACCTAAGGATAAGAATGTAATTGGAACTAAATGGGTCTTTAGAAACAAACTAAATGAACAAGGTGAAGTGGTTAGAAACAAAGCAAGACTGGTATGCAAGGGATATTTATAGATGGAAGGTATTTATTTTGAAGAAACCTTTGTCCCTATTGCTAGAATTGAAGCTGTGAGATTGTTTCTTGCTTATGTTGCTTACAAAGACTACAAAGTTTATCAAATGGATGTCAAGTCTACCTTTCTAAATGGCGAGTTGGAAGAAGAAGTGTATGTTGAGCAACCTGATGGATTTCAGTTGACTGATTAGGGAGATATGGTTTTCCAATTAAAGAAAGCATTGTATGGACTCAAAAAAGCCCCTAGAGCATGGTATGCTAGATTGGATAAGTACTTGGTGAAGCTTGGATTTAACAAAGGTACTGCTGATAGTAATATGTATTTCAAGAATAATGATAAAGATTTGATTGTGGAAGTTTTTGTTGATGATATCATATTTGAAGGAGATGATAGCTTGTGTATGAAGTTTTCTAATGAGATGCAAAATGAATTTGAGATGTCAATGATTGGAGAGATAAAATTCTTCTTGGGATTGCAAATTACTCAGTTAGACAAAGGGATCTTTATATCTCAGTCCAAGTATGTGAAAGGATTGTTGAAGAAATTTGGTATGGAAGATTCAAAGCTAGTTGGTACACCCCTGGTGACTAGATGCAAGTTGACAACTAATGATGATTCTCCAAAGGAAAATTAGACTAGATACAAATTAATGATTGGTGGATTGCTTTATTTGACTCAAACTAGGCCTGATATCATGAATGTTGTATGTATTGTTGCTATATTTCAAGCCGATCCTAAAGAATCTCATGTGACTGTTGTGAAGAGGATTTTCAGATACTTGAGGGGGATAGTTGATTTTGGTTTATGGTATCCTAAAGATGATGATCTTACTTTGAGTGCCTTTACTGATGTTGATGATCTTAAGTTGAATGCCATTTCTTTGTCTATTGCAGAGGCATAATACATTGTTACTGCTAATAATTGTACTCAAGTGTTGTGGATGAAACAGATGTTGAAGGATATCATAATTGTTTATGATGAGACAATTGCTATATTATGTGATAACTCAAGTGCCATTAACATTTCTAAGAATCTGGTGATGCATTCCAAGACCAAGGATATATCTATCAAGTTTCACTTTTTGAGAGAGAAAGTAAGTGAAAAAGAAGTCTGATTGGAGAATGTGCCTACTAAGGAGCATATTGTAGACATATTTACCAAGCCATTGCCTAAGGATACTTTTGAGTATCTCAGAGGGAAGTTAGGGGTTATTACCCCTCCTAATCAGAACTAAGGATGCATTGATTTGCATCAATCCATGCATTTCATGATCATATTTTGATCTAGATTGATGTTGTGGTGCCTGCTACTCAGGGGGAGTAGTCAGATGTTCAAAAGTTCAGGTGTTTAGATATATGGTTCAAAGCTTGCATAGAAGAGATCTTTGCCATTGATGTCAAAAGGGGAGAAGAGCAATGTGAAAAATATTTTTGGGAGAGAAGAGTAGTTGAGAAGAAGAGTCAAAACCAAAGGAGGAGTAAGTGTAGTTGTGTTGATGGTATTTTTCACATCATGTGTTTCCATCAATGCCAAAGGGGGATATTGTTGGATGTTGTGGTGTGCTGCTAATATTTGGTTGTCATTGATGTCAACACTATTAGCATTGTTGCATTAGAAGTTGTATATGTCGACGATATTGAGAAAAATTGTAACAAGAAGTGCTACAAGTTGTCAAAGGTGAAGTGAAGTTCTTTCTATTGGTGTGTTCAGGTCATTATTGTTCTGAAGTTGTGGACTAAAGGGTTTCTTGTGGAGTATATCTAGTTTATCCACATCAAGTTTCAAAGATCTACGTGAAGATTTGATCGAGTTACGAAGATTTGTATTTTGGCAGTTTTTCTGTTACTTCAGTTTGTGTTCCTAAATGAAGATCATGTGATTTCAATTAGTTCAATTGTTGCGGATGCTTCTCTGGTGTTTCATGATGCTTGTGGATGTTTCTAGTTCATGCTCTATCTATGTTACATGTCTGCATTGATCTTCGTGCTTGTGATCCGACATTTTCTCTTGCGTGTTCATGTTTTTCATGTTCTTGGCCGACAAGGTGTTGAAGTGTGTTGTGGATCTTCGAGGAGTAATTAATTGAAGTGGTTCATATTTGACAATGTTATTTTTTGGTCTTCACTATGTTGTGGCCGACCTTGGTTGATTCGCATGAATAATCTTTATGTGTTTTGGGCCGACTGTTTGTAATTATTTTATTATTTCTTTGGATTTGACCTATAGCGATGGAATTTCTTGTTGCAGATATATAAGAGTGATTATTTTATCATTTTGTAAGAGCGAACAAGTGTGTGTGTGTGCAAAGTGTATGAGTCCTATGTGCGAATAAATTTTAGATCATTCGAAGGCAGAGCAAAGAGTGAAGAAGTGTTTATGTGCTTAATCAAAATTGTAACCAAGCATTAGCAAATGCTATTTTCTCAGTTCAAAGTCTGATGGATTTAATCATAACCTTTTTGTAAGACAGTGTGTCTTCCTTTGGGAAGTAAGCCTATTTTTTATTTGAGTAGTGAGCTCTAGGAAGTGTGCCTAAATTCATGTGCATTCTCCATTCATATTTTCTTATACTTTTAATAGGGTATAATCTTGTGGATTAACCTCCACCGTGGTTTTTCCCCTAACAAGGTTTCCACATAAAAATCTTGGTGTTATGTGTGATTCTGAAGTGTTGTTCTTTTATGCTTTCATGATTAATGATTAGATCTGAGAATAAGGTTAATAAGTTGAATAAGTTTGAAATTCGGTGACAACCAATTAACCCCCCCTCTCAGTTGTCTGCCCTTGTGTTGCCAACAATGTTGAGTATGCAAGATTGAGTAATTTTTTAAGAGACACTAATCTTGACTGCATCACTAATCATAATTCTTACTCCAATCCTTATTCTAACCATAATAACAATAATTATAATCCTAATTGTTATTCTAATTTTAAACCTGACTATAAGTCTATCTCTAATTTTAACCATATCAAAAACTTTTAATTGTGATAAGGAGAGCTTTGTTTACACTTTTATAATCATAAAACCCTTATTCCAATCCTCATTCAAAGTCTAATCCTAACTCTAACCCTTGTTCTAAGTCTACACTAACCTTGATCTTAACCCCAATTTTAAACCTAACTCTAGTTCTTATCTTAATTTTAATTCTAATTTTTCCCCTAACCAAAACATAATAATTACAATTAAAATAATAATTTAATTAATTAGAATGATAATTTAAAATATTAAATAATAATTTAGAATTATAATAATTATGATTAGAATTATAATTCAATATTAAAACAATAGAAAATACAACATTTGTAATAATAATTAATTACTTCTTTGCATGCGTATATTCTAGCTAAATGGATGATATACAATTTAGATATATTTCTAAATGTTAATATATTAATAAAATATTTATATAATTAGGATGTCTTATCACTCAAGCTAACTTAAGTGTCTTAATGCATAGGCTAGCTCTGGGAGTTATGGAGCATTTACTATGGCAGGCTCTTGTCCATGCAAGAAGACTTGGGGATGATTTCATAGTTCAGAAGGGCTGCATAGACAGATTGTAATCTTGGCATGCTTCAACATGAGCAAACCGATCTTCAAAGGATGAATTTAAAGGCCAAGCATTCAGTATGTATGGATCATTTTTTGGATAGAGTAATGGACATCCCTATAAGGTTGGTCAATTATCATCGACAAATGACTTTTCTAGGTGAAGTTTCAAAGCTCAAGCTGATGAGGATCCTACTTGAGAGTGATTTACTATCGCTTGGTGCAGTGAAGCTAGTGTTGGGGTGTGTGCTCTTAGTGACAGATGAAAGATATCAAGTGGACACAAACGTATCTGTTGCAAGGTGTGCACCCTTGATCTCCTTGTGTTGTGCAACATAGTGCTTGGGTTCGTGACATAGCTTAACTGTCTCCCATGGATTCATTAACTTTGGTGGTTGTATCATGCATTAATAGGTTGATCTTTTGATGCAATGACAACCATCTATGCAACAATTGGTATTAGATCCCGGGTCATAGGTTTGAACCCCTTGCTTGCATTGGGGGGATTGTTGCAAGGTGTGCACCCTTGGTCTCCTTGCGTTATGCATTGTAACACTTGGGTTCGTGACATGGATTAACCGCCTCCCATGAATTCATTAACTCTGACAGTTGTATCAGGCATTAACAAGTTGATATTTTGGTACAACAACAATCTGTGCAACTATATCTTCTCAATTTGTTGTAGTGTTGTTGGATCTCCAATTACCAAAGAATGAGGTTTTGAAAATAATAAGGAAGCTGGTGAAGCCAAAGCTATTGGGAGGCCTCAAGGAGGTAGTGGGTTCTACTCAATTGGGTGTTGGAATTCCAAGGCCAAGGGACCTGGGCGTGGTCAATGTACCAAGTGTGGTGGTCAATCTTTATCCTTTCTTGTTGGATGTCAAAGGTGTCGACCTATTGCTTCATCGAACACGAGTGTTGGAGGGGTGAGGTTTCTGAAGAAGTAGATGTATATGGAATGAGTTCAATATTTTTCTTGGGTTGGTGATTTTATAATCTATCTGCAAGAGAAGGGTAGTGAATAAGTTCAAGTGTTTCAATTATGGCATAATCATTTTATGTTTTCTTGTAGATTGTGAGGCAATTTTGTAAACTATTTTTGGTTGTGTAGGGTAGCCTGAGTTGTTCCCATTTTGATAACTAGCTCCTTTTGGATTGCTAGGAATGAGAGCATCGGCTAAGCTCTCGATTGTACATACAAAATGTAATCTCTTTTGAATATTAATAAAAATACACTCTTACATAGCAAAAATAAATAAACAAATAATTTACATAATCATTTAAGAAAATGACACATTAGTGTTAATTATTATTTAAATTATGTAAATATTAATCATTATTTAATGTAAATAATCATTTAAAAAATGAAATATCAATGTTAATTATTATTTAAATTATGTAAATAATATATTAATTATAAATTGTGGCATGCCTATATTCTAACTCAATGGAAGAAAAGGATAGTTAGATGCATTTATTATTTTTATAATTATAATTATTTAATGTATTACAGGAATTTTAAACAAACGATAATTATTTTTAATAATTTAATTTATATAATTTAAAAAATATATAATAAATACTTTTAAAATAATATAAATATAAATTATATTTATATATATATATATATATATATATATATATATATATATATATATATTATATATACATGAATCAGGTAACGACCTCCTATAAGTATGCTTTGGTAAACTTTTAGCATTGACGGGGCTTGGCAACAGCCCTCCAGACCCCGGACGGGGGAGACTAGAACTCGTGACCAGCAGAGCCGCAACGAAATTACTTAGCCAACCGAGCTAGGGCCCCCGCCCATAATTTAAAAAATATATAATAAATACTTTTAAAATAATATAAATATAAATTATATTTATTTTATAATTTTATATTTTAATATTTATAAAATAAAATTATTTAAAAATATTATAAAACATTTTATTATAAAATTTTTAACTTTTTTGATATTTTTAATTTCGCTATTAATAATATATTAATAAAAAGTCAAAATACAAATTAAAAATAATATATATTAGAATTTTTACATGATCATTATAAAATAATATATCATAAGCATATGATTAGAAATTTCATGATTCTTAAAATAATTTATTAATTATCATTAAATTTATTTTAATATAAATAATAATAATAAATAATTAAAAAATACAATAATTACAAGATATAATTTAAATGTATTTTGTAAATGTTAATATATAATACATATTTGACATAACATTGACACATTAATATTAATAATTATTAAAATTATTTAAATAATATATTGATAATGTTATCGTTCTTAAACAAATAAAACTTTATAATTTATATTAATTTTAATTTCTAAAATTGAAGACTTTTTTTAATAAAAAGGGGGTAAAAAATTATTCAGTCAAGAAGAAAGTCATTACAATCAAGAAATAGGCCCCAACACCAAGGACTAAAGCAAAGAACCAGAACCACAAACCCAAAATACCTAGCTCAAGGTCTAAGAATATTCTCCTATAGCAGCAACTTCAACCTCACTTCTTCACAATGTTGAGAGAAGCTCTACAAAATTTGAACTTCTCCCTTGGTACTACCTTCGTCTATGCATCCGTCAAGTTCACTTTAGTAGCAATTTTCTCCACCTGCAGCTTACCCTCATTAAGAACATGCCGAATAAAATGATATCGAAGTTCTATATGCTTGGTTCTATTATGAAAAGCGGAGCTCTTTTCCAAGTGAATAGCACTGTTGCTATCACAAAAAAAAGTGAAACTAGATTGCTTACACCATAATTCTCCTAATAACTATTGTAACCATATCATTTCCTTTGCTCCTTTGGTGAGAGCAATATATTCTGCCTTGATAGATGAGAGTGCAACCACCTATTGCAATCGTGAAACCTAACTAATTGCAGCCTTGAAAAATGTAAACACATAACCTGTAGTAGACCTATGTTTATCTAAATATCCAACCATATCCGAATCAATATAACCTCATAATTGAGTATCCTTTCCTCCAAAACATAAAACATGCTTTGATGTACCTTTCAAGTACCATAAAATCCACTGTGCCACCTGCTAATGAGATTTACCTGGATTACTCATAAATCTTCTCACAACTCGCACTGCATGAGCAATATCTGGACGAGTACAAACCATGACTTACATGAGACTCCCAACTATTCATGAATACAAAACATCCTGCATGTGTTCTTGATCCTCTTGAGTTTAAGGATAAAAAGGTGATGATAAGCGAAAGTGATCAGCCAATGGAGTACTAACAGGCTTGACATTCTTCATGTTGAATGTATCCAAGATTTTGGAAATATTTCTCTCTTGAGACAATTTGATTTCTCTCTTTTGTCTATCCCCAATTATTTGCATCCCAAAAATCCTCTTCGTTGCCCCTAAATCTTTCATGGAAAATCATACAGCCAAATGTTGCTTCAATTCATGAACTATCCTCATGCTAGTATCGGTAACCAACATGTCATCAACATAAAGAAAATGTATAACAAACTCACCATTAGCAAGCTTCTTATAGTAGACACATGGGTCTGATTCACAATGAGTAAATTGTTGCTCAGTCATGAAGCTATCGAATTTAAGGTACCACTACCTCCGGGCTTGCTTGATCCCATACAAACTCTACTTCAATCTGCAATATAAATGCTCCTAACCCTGTTTGGAGAAACCTTCAGGCTGCTCCATATACAACTCTTCTTCAATATCTCCATGAAGAAATGCAGTTTTTATGCCAAGTTGCTCAAACTCAAGATCCCATATAGTTTCCAAGTCTAGGACTACTCAAATGCTAGTCATCTTCACAACGAGCAAAAAATTCTCATTGAAATCAATCCCCTTTTTCTGATCAAAACATTTCACTACCAATATAGCCTTGTAGCATTTATTGCTTCCATCTTCTTCTTTCAATCGAGACACCCATTTATTCTTGAGTGGTTTTCGATTTGGTGGAGGGGTAACCAAATCCCAAGTATCATTTGCCATCAACGACTCCATTTCATCTTGCATTGCCTCCATCCATTTCACTGAATTTTCATCTTTGCAAGCCTCTTTAAAAGTTATAGGCTCTAACTGATCAGAGAGCAATAACTAATAATATTCACATTTTTCTAGAAAATTCCTCTCACGACTAGACCTTCTTAACTAAGGAGCTTATTGTGGCAATGTATCATCCAAATTTAATCTATGTAATTGATGTTGAACTCCTTCTAAATCAAATTCAAAATTTCCATTTTGTTGCACACTCCCCTATTCCTACATACTACCTCCAATGTTTTTTCCTCTGTATACCTCCTTGTGGAAGCAATGATTCAAATATAGGATGCATTGAAGTTGTGCCTCTCATTTCAAATTGTGTGAGTCTTTGACCAAGCTGCATATGGTCTCCTATAGCCTGCGCATTGTCTCCAATAGGTGGTGTGGAATTTTATAAGTGCTATGTTTGAACTTGTAAGGGATGTGCAAAAAAAATTCTATCCATGCTAACACACGTGGATAGAGAGGAAGGAATCAAAGTATTTGAAGGAGGAAACACAAATGAATTAAATTTTATAACCGATGAATATACACCTTTTTGATTTAGGATCTAATTTCATTCACTGCTCCTTAGGAATATACACAAAATCTTCACAACCAAACACACGTAGGTGATTATGAGAAATGTGTTTCCCGAGCCATCTCTCCTTTGGAATATCAAAGTCCAATCTAGATGAAGGAGCATGATTGATAAAATACACTGCTATATTACAAGCCTCTACCCAAAATTCTTTCCCCAAACTAGTATTAGAGAGCATACACCGAGCTCTCTCAAGAACTGTTTGATTCAACCTCTCGGTTGCACCTTTTTCCTGAGGGGTGAAAGGAACTACCTTAATCTTTTGTATGTTATTATCTGCACAAAATAAATCAAATTTAAAAGAACAAAACTCTCCCCCATTATTAGTTTTAAGACTTTTGATTTTGTGCCCAATCTGATTTTCAACAATGGCCTTAAAATTTTTAAACTTTGAAAACACTTTTGATTTTCTACTCATATAAATCCATACTTTTCTAGTACAATCATCAAGAAAAGTAACAAAATAATTAGTGCCTCCAATGGAAGTTACCTCTGTTGGACTAAAAATATCTGAATGCATGAGCTCTAAAGGTGTAGATTTCCTATCATGACCAGTCTTCAAGAAGTTGGTTCGTCTTTGTTTTCCATAAGGAAATGCTCACATAACTCCAAATCAACTAATTTTAGGCCTGGTAGTTGATCCCTTTGAAGCATGACTTCAAGTTCCTTTTGGCTCATATGTCTGAGCCTCTTATGCCAAAGCTCTGAACTGTTGTCCACAACCACCATTGCAACTCCCACTTCACCTTTGGTTACCTTCCAAGTATCTAAAGAAAATATGGCATTGCACCCTTGAGCATAAAGCTGACTTACTGATATTAAATTTATTTTCAGCATGGGAACAATGCCTCACATCCCTCAAAATCCATTTATTTCCATTTTTTAATTGTAATATCACATCACCTTTGCCTATTACTTGACATTCTTTATTATCACCAAGAAAAACTCTACCGAACTCACCTTCTTGATAGTTTATGAAAGCCCCCTGACATGGAGTAGCATGAAAAGAAGCATAGGAATCAAGCACCCATGAGTTTGCACTAGTGTCACTCATTGATAAAACAAAAACACCATCATCATTATCATATTTAGTGTTTACTTCATTATTGCTTACATTTTCTTGTTCCTTTTTATAATTCTAGTAATTCTTTTTTGTGTGGCCCGATTTGCCACAAAACCAACAATCACCATTTCTGCCCTTGGACTTCGATCGTGGTGCAAATTTGGACCTTCTTCTGTTATTATTTCTGCCTCTATCTTGACCCCTTCCTCTATTGCGAGTGCTTACAACAGTTAAGGCGTCATCGAAAGAGGGTTCTTGATTTTTTCTCCTCATGTCTTCATTGAGAAGAGTAGTTGCAACATCATCAAATTTTACTTTACTCTTGGCAGCCACCAAAGCGCTAACTGCCATGACAACCCCTTCCCAGTTGTTTGGTAAAGAACATAATAACAAAATCTCTTTAATTTCATCATCTAAATTTATACCCACAGTATGAGCTCTACAAGGGTTTTGTGCTGTCTACGGTCACTCTTGGCCCCTCTTGCGTCATATTGCATTGTTAGTGCAGGAAACTCTTTTCTTTTGTGTACAACAACATTTTTTGTGGTTTTTGTGTCTTAATATGCCTTCAACTGGCTCTAACCCAGCAGTTCATTTTGGTGTTAGCGGTTTGTCAGCTTTGGTCAATGGCTCCTCCTCCAAACAAATGACCCTAGAAATTTGTTTTGAAAGTCTTTCACGAGGTAAGTGTTTTGACTCGCTAGCTGACATGGTTTTTCCTTGACCAAATTTTGATTCTGCTTGTCAATGGCTTGAGCAACATACCTTTGTTGGGTATTTTGTTGGGAGGACTCCCCCTGAAAGTGTGCTTAAGGAGTGGGTCAACAAGGCTTGGGTCCCTCATGGGGTTTGCCTTGACATGGTCCAAAATTTAACCAAGGGTTTCTTTTTGTTCTGCTTTACAGAGCTCAATCATGTCTAGTCTATCTTAGGCCATGGTCCCTGGTATGCCCGATCTTCTTTATTAGTTTTCTATGCATGGACCCGAGACTTTTCTATCTCGAATGACACCAAGTTGCGGGTCCTAGCCTGGATTGAATTTCCTAGTTTACCCTTTCCTTGTGTGCTTTTTTTGAATCATATTGCATCCTCCATGGGGAGGGTTATTTGCATTGAGACAGATAGGTTCTTTCAGGCCCGACCCCAGAAAAGGGTTTGTGTGGAAGTGGACATTTCCAAAGATTTGAAAGACTCCATTGATATCTAAATTGAAGCTCTCCGACATACCCACAAGGTTACTTATTTTAATCTTCCCAACATGTGTTACAGGTGTCAATCCGTAGACCACAAGATCAAGGACTTCCCTTTGGTAGTGAATCGTAAACCTTCTCCACCACGAGATGTTGAAAAGCCTTGTCTAACAGATGCTTCTATTTCCAAACTTGATGAGAAATGGACTACAGTTACACTGCAAGAATAATTCCACTAGTTCTGGGTTAGCTCCCAAGGCTTCCGAACCAACGAAAGTTGTTTCAAACCCTTCAATGAAGGGGAAGGAAGCTCCTGTTGGGGCTGATTATGTTCTGCCGCAGCCTAGGCCAAAGGCAACGCCTCAACCTGCTGTTGTCATAATATCACAACCAAATGTTTCTCCTCCCGTGTCAGGAGCTCAAAGGCAGTCTCACATCCCTTCTCCACTAAGGGAAGAAGGGGAATATGTTCAATAAAAGCGGATATTTTCCTCTCCTTGTATCCAAATTGGGTTAGTTCTGCCATAATTTTTGCAGAATCGTTTCTCTTCTCTAAATGAAGAGGAACCAGACTCCAATGATATGGTGGAGTTTCATTCATGAATTTCCTCTCATGGAATGTTTGAGGTCTAACCAACCTGTCCAAAAAGTATTATGTAAGGGATACCTTGAGTAAGCATTCTGGTATTGAAGTGATTTGTCTCCAAGAAGTTAAATTTTTTGGCTTTTTGCTTGCTTCGGCTTGCCGCTCTATTTGGCCAGCCAGTAAAATGTTTTGTATTGCTCATGATGTTGGGTGTGGCGGAGCTGTCACCCTTTTTTCCCCATAGTGGCACTCTTGTGTGGTCGACCACAGGTATGATCCCACTCATTGGCTCGTCTGGATCCTTCTCAACATTGATAATCATTCCTTTGGGATTATTAATGTCTATGCCTCTAATGATGTTGTGGAATGCTCCTTGCTTTGGCATTGGATTGCTGACTCATTGCCAGTTGCTACCTAGTTACTGTGTGGGGATTTCAATATGGTTGAGATGGCATATGAAAAAGATGGAACCTTTCCATTTAGATGGGAAACTAACGAAAGGGAGGCGTGGTTTTACATGTGTAATAAATTGGGGCTCTTTGATCCCAACATTGGTCGCTACCATTCTCATTCTCTCTAGCACACTTAGTGTAATTAGAGGGCCGATTCTGATAGAATATTTAAGCGCCTTGATCGTGCCATGATCTTGTCTCAATCATTTTCCTCTTTTGACAGTTCTTCTCTCCCGATTAAGCCGTTAGTGGATGTGACTTTGTTAGACCACTTCCCTATTTCCTTTCACATTGAATGGGAGACTCGAAAGCGTCGCACATGTAAAACTCAATTTTTTCTAAACACATCTTTACTCTACCACAAGCCTACCCTAGCCCACATTCGTAGAGACTAGAATTTGGAGTGCAGGCCAACTCATCATACAGGCTGGATTACTTGGTGGAATGATGTTATCACTCACGCAGCTAGATTTATGTGCATTTATGGGCGCCAGCTGGCTATCTTTCACCAACGGTCTTATGACGCTACCACCACTGAACTTTGCTTAGCTAATGAGGCTTTGGCGGCTAGCCCTTTTTCTCCATCATTGCAAGTTAGGGTGGCATAATTAAGGCACAAAAAGAAAGTTGCAGACAATGATGCTACCAAAGGTGTGCAAATCAAAGCCTGGTTACATTGGCTAAAAATTGGTGATCATGCCTCCAAAGAGTTTTTTCTAGCTATGCGTTCCAGACACTCATCCCCCGACATTAAAAAATTAAAGATGGCGTTCAGGTGCTTTTTGAGCTTCCTAACATTCTCCTGGCTTTTGTGCATCATTTTGAGAAAGTTTTCACTACACAGGAACCCATGCCTGTGTGACAACAAGCCCTCCAGAATTGCTTTGCTATTGTGCCAAATAGGATTTCCTTAGCCTAGAAATTTTTTTGTGATCAATTGTTAACAATTGATGATCTCAAAGAGGCTGTCCATTCCATGGTTGATGACAAAGCCCTGAGGATTGATGGGTTACCTTGTGAATTCTACAAAGCCCTTTGGGACTGTGTTGGGAAAGATTTGTATCATGTTTAGTTAGAGGATTTTCATGCTAATTCTCTAGGTAACTTAATAAACAAAGGAAATATAAAATTCATACCTAAGTATGGTGATCCAGAGGACATATGCAAATAGAGACCTATCATGATTCCTAATGTCTCCTACAAAGTCATCACCAAGGCTTTGGCTCTGAAGATCCACCATCTTTTACCTTAGATTATGCACCCAGAGCAAACTAGGTTTATTAAATCCAAGTTTATTTTGGATAATATTATTTTTGTTTGGGAAGGCATGGAATGGGCCAGGCGTTCAAGCCAGAAAGCCATGTTTATCAAAATTGACTTTGCAAAGGCCTATGACCATATTGAATGGCCTTTTATTCTTGCTATGTTGCAAGCTTTTGGTTTTGGGCCTAAATTCATTCAAACAGTTCGAATGTTGTTTGTGGATGCCTCTGCTTGCATCACCATTAATGGTCATCAATCCTCTACCTCTGGACTCTTTTGTTCCATTTGGAAAGGGTGTCCGCTTTCCCCTTCTTTGTATCTACTTGTTGTTGAGGGATTTGGCAACCTCTAGCCAACACAGTTTCCCAACGTGTCAAGGGAATCTCTCTGCCTAACTCTCAGGCTTAGCTGGTTAATGGCCATTTTGCTGATGATTATTTCCTCACTCTTCTAGAGGAACTAGAAAATATTAAATGGCCTTGGATTTTCTTAACATCTTTTGTCTTGCTTCTGGTTCTGCCATTCAGTGACACAAAAATTTGTGCTACAATCTTGCCTACTCCTCCTTGGTTTCAACAGTATGGTTGGAAGTGGATTGGGTTAGGAGAAATTTTTTGGTTCTTGAGAATTCCCTTTGCTTTCCAGGTGTCCCCGGCTAAGCTATGGTAAGCTATGCTTTCCAGAGTCGACCAAAAGCTTGCTTATAGGATTACCAAGCCCCTTTCTCTAGTAGGGAAATTCTAGGTGTGCTCCAAAGTTCTAGAAACTACCCATGTCTATGTAGATAGGGAAAAATCAATCAGATTTAATGTTGAAACAATAAATTAACTAATTCCTATTAAGCACAATAGAGTACGAAATAACAAGGAAATCACAACACGAAGCACAAATGCAAACCGATCTCCACGCCAACTCCAATTATCTCCATTGCTCTTCTCCACCTGCACAAGGATGCAAGATTTCAAAGGGTTGACAATAGAGGAGGAATGTTGATTGCTCACTATTGCAACATAACAACTTGATATGACGACGAATGGAGAATGATAGAAAGAGATGAAAGATGGAGGAATGATTTTGGCAGAATGAGGATGTCTGAAGAAGATCCGATTCAAATGGCTTGTGAACGGTTGGATTTATAGAGTCTTGATTTGGACAGAGATAAGATTTGACAAGATTCGATAAGGATTTGATTTTTGTTTTATTTGATCAAAGAGGAAATAAAACAAGATAAGATAAGATTGTAAAAAGATAGAAGGATTCCATTTCTTGCTTTATAGGAAATAAATCTTGAAAAAGACGAGAAGGATAATTGATGAATTATCTAATTAAATGAATTAATTAGATACACATGAGTTCATTTTTGGAAAGAAAGTGAGAAGATCTTTTTTAAATTTTATTAATTAAATAAATTTTGGATTTATTTAATTAACATTGAATTTATGATTTCATTAATTAAATAATATAAATTATTTAATTAATATTAGAAGAATTGATAGAAATGATTTAATTAATTAAATAATATAAATTATTTAATTAACATTAGAGGAATGTATGGAAATGAATATGAATTTAATTAAATAAATAAAATTTATTTAATTAAATAGATGATGACATGGGTACCTAGGGCAAAGCATGCTACAAGGTGTCTAAATGATGCAATGTTTGTGATAAGGTATCATAAGAGGACAATTTTTTGATGTCTACATTTATTCTTCCTGTTGGGCCCCTTCCAAAGCTACCTACGACAAGCTTGAATAATTGCTCCGAGATTTTCTTTGGGCTTCCTCTGAATCCTATAGAGGGTTTGACCATGTTGCTTGGGAATTTTGATGCCTTCTTAGGGATTTTGGAGGACTTGGGTTGCTCTCCACTCAACGACAAGGTACTGCTTTATGTGTTAAATGGATTATCTATGCCCTTACTAGGGACGAGGCCTGGAAAATTATTCTCAGGCATTGTATTAAGTCTGGCTTTCCTATTCATAGACCCACCTGGAAGGGGATTAGATTTCAAACCCTTTTGGTCATGGAGGAACCAGTCTAAATTGTTGGGACTTTTGTGGCAAAAATTATTTGGTGAGCTTGGGAGGCTGTCAAGCCCTGGCTCTGTTGGGCTGACTCTAGTTTTCGTGATGGTCTTTCACTCAACTAGTAAAATATTTGGTGGTCTCCTCTTTTTTCTTGCAATGGTCAGTCGTTGGCTAAGTCACCTTGGCTTAAGGCGATCATATTCTACAAGAAGGGTATCTAGACCTTGCAACAGTTATTTCATAGACCCACAATATGTATCATGCAGTGGGAAGATTTTCGTGCCTTGTACAGGCTTCATAACCAGGACTGTGCTACTTATGATGGTCTAGTGAATGCTATTACTGTAGAGATACTTCATAAGGTTGGAATTTGTGGGATCAAACCCTAGTGGAAAGACTAGAAGTGGTATCCAGACACCCCTTTCAGGAATTACAAGCCTCGACTTGGTTATAGGTGGCTTTCACCACACTTTCCTATGATTCAAAGTTTGAACCAGAGGTGGCTTCTTGAATCTCCCGCTCATGTCTAGCGTAAAATATTTGCTGCCACTTGGTCTGCAAGTGTTGAGCCAAAACTTTCCCACTTTGCTTGGTGTATTCTTTTCCAAGGCTTGCCTGTGGGTTCTTGGCTTGTTCACTTGGGGGTCCAAGACCCTCATTTCCCTTTTTGTGGGCAAGTTGAGACTTTTAAGCATCTTTTTTGGTTTTTTCTCAGAGCTCAACAACTTTGGACTTGGATTCATGACTTGAAGCCTTTCTCCTGGCATATGGTTTTGCTGGGAGATTCACCTAGAATTCCTGCTAAATTTACCCAACTTTGGTACACTTCTAGGGTGGAAATTCTCTTCAATATTTGGAAAGACAGAAATGCCTACATATTTGCTATTCTCAAATGGATATTAATGTCTCTTTATATTCTAAAGCTATTATTTGTTCTAATGTGCTCTTACAGATTTAGGTGCAAGCTAACAAGGTTGCACTTGAGGTTGCTCACCTGCAATTGTTACTGGATCACTAGGGAAATGCCTCGTGTACTGTTGCTCGGGTGCCCGCTTCGCCCACCTCTTCCCATGGTCGGTCGCCTTCTCGGGGCCGGTAGCGGAGTGGTTCTGTGCATCCCCACTCTCAACCTCCTCTTCGGCGAGATTCTCACCCTCTTCGGTGAATCCGATCTCCTTCGCTGTGGGCTAGCTAGGGGTGGCCTTTTGGTGCTGCTTCGGGGAGTGGCAGTGGCGGTTCCGGGTGGCCCTCTGATGACCCTCTTGCTTCTGGCTCTAGTTGGCCAAACATTGGTAAATTTTTTCTACATCTAGCGCTTGCAATCTCGCCCCGATGCGAGGATAAAGATAAAGAAAAGGAAAAAGATGCTGATGATGGTTGGGGTTCTCCTCCTGACGTCACTTTAGACCCCGTTGATGTATGGGGGAAGAACATGGATGACTGGCTCTGCTGACACTACTTTGGTCACTTAATGGCCCTCTTTTTATATTTTTTGTAATCTTGGACTTCCAAGATCGACCCATGTGACTGGTTAATTTTTTGGTTTTTTTGGGCACTGCCCATATGACTCTCGGTGTGTTCCTTCTTACCACCCATTTTTTTGTGAATATGTAACTTTATCTTTATTTTAATAAAGATTGTTGCCTATTCATCAAAAAAAAAAATTATACCCACTAAAATCAATTGGGTGACCAAAGTATTAAATTCATTTAGGTGATTGGACACGATCCCACCTTCTTTCATTTTTAAATTGTATAACTTCTTCATGACAAAAACCTTGTTTGATGTCGACACCATCTCATACATGTCTAAATTTCTTTTTCCCATAGCTCTTTCGATGTCCTCTCAGCAGAAACGTTGAAGAGAACATTGTTTGACATAAAAAAAAAGTAGTGGCCCTTACTTTCTTATCCAATTTCTCCCACTCTTCGTCTGACATCAAACCTTTTCCTTTTGTTTTCCCTACTAGTGCGAGTGAGAGATCCTGCTTAATTAGCAGTGATTCCATCTGCACTTTCCACAATCTAAAGTTCTGCCTCACGAACTTCTCTATCTTCCATTTATCTGCTTTGTCTATAATTCTAAAAAAAATTCACCGATTTCCAAAGAACTATTTCATCACTGAGCTTCTTCACCAAGCTTTGATACCGATTGTTGATTAATTTATCACAATATATGTGAAAAGAATTGCAAAAATTAAAAACAAATTTGAAAGACAATACACAAATAAGAACACATAATTTTATGGTGGTTCACCAATATGGCTACATCCACTTTCAAGTAGGGAAAAATCTTTATCACTCTCTATTTTTACAGTCATACAATATGCTACAGTTGATAACACCTTCAAGAAGAAGAATGAATTACGTTGTTCAAAAGAGAAAAATCCTTCAAGAGGGAAGGCAAAAAGACATGGTAAAAATGACCAAGAAGTTTGCTGGGCTTCATATACCCAATAATACAATAGCGAGTATGAAACTATTAGTAATTAATTTCCAACCAATGAGAAAACCTTCCTCTACTTAATTTTCATTTACATGTTCAACACAAATATAAGAAATTTCCAAATATAGACAAGGAACTTGCTAGAATATGACTAGCTAGGAGCATCATGCCTGTGCAAAGAGGCTAAATGAAGGAAAGAAGATTGATGCAAGAAGGCACTAACTCCGCTGTCCATAGACCCAATCTCCACTTGCACAAATTCACAATAAGGGTAAGTGCATGGATCTGTGACACAATTTTGGCTCTTAAGATGCCACTTTTTTTTTTTTTTCTGAAATCAATAAAATCTGATTTGCACAAGAAAATGAAGATAGTTATGCTCAAAATTTCAAGATGTAACAAGAAAAAAATTGAAGTGCTCTGAGTCTAGTTTCTAAGATACTAATTCTTTATGAAATTAATGAAGATTAAGGGTCTCAAAAAGGGGGGGGAAATAGGTCTTGTTTTTATCAAAAAACAACATAGCGCCAAGGGCTCTCCCTTTTTGATTAATTTTTTTTTAGAATTTCAAAAATACGAATAGTAAGAAATTAGCTAACACCATGTAGTTTATCCTTGTTCTTTTAGATAATTATTTTAATGAATATATAATATTTTATGAATTTTCAAAGTGGACACATCCTGAAAAGCTGAAATTTGAGCGTGCTCCCCCCTACATTTTTTGAAAACTAATCAAAAATTGAATTTTTCTTTTCATCATGTGTAGAATGGAGTCTAGTTCCAAAAAATGTAATTTGTTTCATGTTTCTATGAATGAGTAAAAATCTATCCTAAAACTAGCACATATTGGTTTTTGACCAAAAACAAAGGCATATACAATAGAAGCTATGGATCAAAACCTTAATTGAATGAAAACGAAAAAAGGATTATATATTTAGATAGCTAAGAGAGGGTTAACACTATCACAGCTTTTTTATAAACTTGTATTGAAAGACATGCAAATGAGATGGGGATCACATACGAAAATATGAGGAAATTTGGCACCCTTTCAAAAAATCACATCTTTTGCATGAAATGGTTGTCCAAACCTTTGGGTCAGATGCCCAATGCAAAATCCAATCCATTGGGTTGGTATTTCCCAATGCAACCTATTTGGCACACATGAAATTTGGCACTCGCCAAATGGGTTGCTTCATTTGGCTAGTGCCAAATTTGGTGCTTGCCAAATGCCATTCATGACTTTTGGAATGCATTTTTCTAAACTCTTTGATTTTCTCTTTCTCTACTAGGGAAACTATATACATGAAATAAACATTTAAGTTTAAGTTAACATTTACATATGGACATTTATTTTCTTATACTTTAAGTTATATTTCATGTATATAGGAAGGATGTTTGAGAGTGGTTTCGGATCTCTAGGAGTTATAATGAAAATTCTAGTTTTTGGAAGATCTTAAAATTTTTAGGCTTAGTCAAATTTCAGTAATCAGGAGGTCAAATTTCATCTTTCTCTCTCTATCTCACTCATTTTCATCTCTTATTCTCTAGACCTCTCTCTCTCTCACTATCTCCATCCCTTTATCTGACATTCTCTCCCTTGAGCTCAAGAACTCAGTCTTTATATGTCCATCTCTCTCTCCTTCCCTCTCCAATATCTATCTCTCTCTCCCTCCTTCCCTCTCTACATTTCTCTATCTCCCCTCCCTCTCCTTTTATCTCTATTTGTCTCTCTCTACTCTCTATATCACCTCTCTCTATACCCATACCTATCCCTCTCTCTCCCTCTCTATCCCCTCTTTCTCTCTCTCTCTCTCTCCCTCTCTCTACTCTCTCTTGTCTCCACCATTCTCTCTCTCCTTCCTCCTCTAGTTCTCTATCTCACCTCTCTCTCCTTCCCTCCCTCCCTCTCTAATTTCCTCTATCTCCCCCTCTCTCTCCTTCCCTTTCTACTTCTATCTATCTCACCTCTCTTTCTCCCCCTCTCTCTCTCCCTCTCTCTCTTCCTTTCACCCACATTTTCTCTCTACTTCTCACTATCTAACCTATCCCTCTATACCTCTTTCTCTCTCCCCCTCCTTCCCTCTCAATATCTCCACCTTCCTCTTTACCTCTCTATAAGGAAAGAAAAGGTGCGGAAACGCCTTCCTAATGCTAATTATAAGAGAAGAGTGCAGACTACAGGTTCAATTTTCAATTATAGTTCATTAAAGATGCACATTAATAGAAAAAAAAAATAGACAATTAAGATCACACAAAAATTTGACACTAGTTTTTAACGTGGGAAAACCCTTATGGGAGAAAAACCCACACACAAAGCAAAGTCTCTTTGTATTACAGTAAACAAATTACATACAGAGATTCAAACTTCACTTTCAGATGTCAATTTCATAGTAGCAACATTTCCCTAATCAACTTTGCACAAAATAAATCCTTATCTTCGTTATGTCTCACTGTTACAATGCTTATACAATGTACAATGAAAAACACTAACAAATCATTCAACCATCAAACCCATAACAATTACAATACGTTGCAATGTATAGCAACAACAATGATTGATTTGTTCTCTATACAAACGGTTCAGTTCAGTTTCCTCTGTTGAGCAACTGTCGACCTTACCAATCACTAGACAGCCACTACCTACTCAACACAGTCCTCAAATGACCATTGTACACCTCAGTAGTCAACCCAAGTTAGTGCCTATTCAACCATGGTCCGCCTTCAAGTACATTGACATGACCAACACTATCGACAAATGTTTGAGATGTCACAATGATAGCCCAAATCTTCTCGATGTCCCAAAAGAATATCAAGACCATGTGCATCTACAAGAGTCACACCGTCATTCAATTGGAACAAACCCATCGGCAAGAACAACACCATTAGAGATAGATCAAAATGTCTCATTGAGGTCTTATGTCACCCCGATGACCTTAAGCATAACTTCAATTTGGAATACGTCATCGACAGGAGTCACACCAATGTCCAACGAGAACAGACTCATCGGCAAGAGACAAGATGTTGGTCCAACAATCTCAGGTCTTATTGAAGACCAATGTTACCCCAACGCTGACCCATGCACGACCATCACCAAGAGTCTCCCCGATGGAAATCTTCGGCTAGATTTCAATCATCACCAAGAGTTAGGAATCTCGCATCGACAGTTTAGGTCACATCGACGGCTCCTGTCAACAAGATTGACCATTAATCTCATCGATATGATCACTTTGAGCCTTGAGAACTAAGTTGCTCATCGGAAAAACATTCCAAGTGTCTCACCGATTTTTCTCTTTCAAGAGGTTCAAGTTAGTAAGTTTGAGGCACATGACTCCAACACTCTCTACTTCTCTCTCCATCACACATCTCTATCACCTATCTCACTTATCTCTCTCCCCTTCCCTCTCTACTCTCTCTCTCTCTCTATCTCACCTCTCTCTCCCTACCTATCCCTCCCTCCTCTCTCTTATCTCTCTCACCTCTCTCTCTCCCTCCTACCTCTTCCTCCCTCTCTCCTTC
>VDFB02060921.1:0-10658 GCA_007258455.2 Sequoia sempervirens
GAAAATAAAAACCATAAATTGGGAATTTCATTATGACGAAAAGGGTATCCAAAAAATGTAAAAACATCTAAAAACCGAGAAACTTGAAATTTAACTTTTTTGGGTGATGCAAGATTGCCCTTACACCACTGGATGCTCCTGCATCAGACACCCAGGGTAATTTGAGAAGTGACCCCGTCACATTTCAGATGGTGGAGGAAAACCCAAGCGGTCAACCTACTTGGGGCGGCAAGATGAATCTTCAACAAGCCTTCTTTTCCATTTCACCAGATATTCTTCATACTGCCCATTCCTGGTACTCCTTCCCACATGACTATCTAGGATTTCTTCAATCTCCTCCTTTTCTGAAGTAGGTGATGGAATCCCACACTGTTCCATTGTTGGTACTTCCTCTGTGCCACCTTCATGATACTCTATCAAATCTAAAATATTGAACACAGGGGAAATGTTGAATCAATCTAGCAACTCTACCTCATATGCATTCCATGAATCATGCATCTTCAAAATCTTACAAGGACCGAAATTCTTCATCTTCAATTTGTTATATGTTCCCACTAGAAACCTTTCTTTCCTCAAATGGACCATCACTTCACCACCAATCTGAAACTCCTTATACCTCCTCTTCTGATCTGCCTTAGCCTTATACTACATATTCATCTTGTTAACATGTTCTCTTACCTTCTCATGTATATCCTTGATGTGTTCTGCAAAATCTTCAGCTTCAACACTTATTTTCTTCTCTTTGTCCATCTTCCTCAATTCTAGAACTATTTTGGGGCTACCTCCATACACAATCTAGAATGGTGATCTACCAGTGCTTCTGTTGACAAAATTGTTGTAAGAAAATTATGCCTGGAGTAAGATCAATTCCCATCCCTTGGGTTTATCTCCTACCAAACATCTCAGTAGCTTACCCAGACTCCTGTTAACAACCTCTGTCTGCCCATCTGTTTGTGGATGGTGTGCAGAACTGAACTTCAACTCTGTCTTCAGCTTCTTCCATAAGGTCCTCCAAAAGTACCCCACAAATTTGGTGTCACAATCTAAAACAATACTCTTTGGTAGACCATGTAGCCTCACCACCTCTTTGAAGAACAAGTCAGCAATGTGGACTGCATCATGGGTCTTCTGACATGGAATGAAATGTGTCATCTTAAAAAACCTATCAACCACCACAAAGACTAAATCATTCCCCCGTTGTGTCTTTGGCAAACCAAGAACAAAGTTCATACTTATATCCTCCCATGGTATCTCTAGTAAAGGTAAGGGCTGATATAAGCCTGTATTCTAGCTCACTCCTTTAGCCATCTGACATACCCTGCAACTTTGTACAAACTTCTTCACATCCTGTGACAACTGAGGCCAATAATAATGCTCACTGATAATGGCAATGGTCTTATCCTAACCAAAATGTCTTGCCATTCCTCCACCATGCTTCTCCTTTATCAGGTTCTCCCTCATGGAACTCCTTAGGATACACAATTGACCTCCCTCAAATAACATGCCATCCTTGATTATGAAATCCAACCACCTTGTCCTGTCCACTATAATAGGTTCCTTGCAAGCTTTCCAAGCCTCTACAAAATCAGGATCTTCTGCGTATAGTGTCTTAAGTTTATTGAACCCAACCACTTCAATCTACATCTTTGTCATCAATGTATGCCTCCTACTTAAGGCATCTGCAACCCTATTTGACTTCCCACTCCTATGTTTCAAAACAAAGGTATAACTCTGCAAAAACTCTACCCATTTCATATGCCTTTGATTTAATTTTCCCTGACTATTTAGGTACTGCAAATCCTGATGATCAGTATATAGAACAAATTCCTTTAGCAACAAATAATGTCTCCATTTCCTTAATGCTTGAACTATTGCATAAAATTCCTGATCATATACAGAATACTTTCTCTTAGCATCATTTAACTTTTCACTAAAATATGCAATGGGCTTACCTTCTTGGCTCAACACTACTACAATAGCACAACCATTGGCATCACAATCCACCTGAAACACCTTGTTGAAATATGGGAGGGCTAGAACAGGTCGCTTTGTTACCTTCTGCTTCAACAGTTCAAAACTCTTTGCTACTCCAGTGCTCCACTTGAATTCTTTTCTATCCCCTCTCATTGTTTCAGTCAAGGGTCCACAAATACTACTGAAGTTTCTAATGAACTTTCTATAAAAACTAGCCAAACCATAGAAATATCTCACCTCGGTAGCAGTTTTTCGATAGGCCATTCCAGAATAGCCTTCACCTTCTCTGGATCCATCTTGAGACCTTCTACTGAGACAACAAACCCCAAGTATACTAACTCCCTCTTCACAAAACTACACTTCTTTAGATTAATTAACAGTTTCTCTTCTCTTAACTTCTCAAAGGCTCTCCGAATATGCATCAGATGCTCATCCAATGTCTTACTGAAAATCAAAATATCATCTAAATACACAATAATAAAACTTCCTAGAAATTCTTTTAGTACCTCGTTCATGAGCGACATGAATTTGCTCAGTGCATTGGTTAGCCCAAAAGGACTAACCACTCGTAAAAGCACTCTTTGGTCTTGAAGGCAGTCTTCCATTCATCTCCCTCTCGAATCCAGATCTAGTGATATCCACTCTTCAAATCAATCTTTGTGAAGTACTGAGCCACACTCAAACAGTCCATCAGGTAATCCATCCTTGGCAGGGGAAATCTGTACTTGATTGTTATCTTATTTATGGCTCGGGAATCTATACACATCCTCCACTCCCCATCCTTTATTGGTGCTAGTACTATAGGTACTACACATGGACTCAAAATATTTCGTATCAAACCCTTTCCCAACAACTCTTGAACTTTTCTGTTCAACTCCTCATTTTCTGGTGGAGTCATTCTATGAGCTGCCTTATTTGGAAAACCAGCTCTAGGAATCAAGTCAATTTGATGACTGATCTTCCTTATTGGTGGTAAACCCTAGGTACAATATCGTAAACAATATCCTAAACTCATCCAACATCCTAAACTTCTTTGGAACCTTCTCGATATCCCCACTCAACTCTAGGGAATCAATGCATAACACACATGCTCATGCTTCATAACTTCTAAAAAATTTATTCCATCTACATAACGAATTCTAGCACTACTACATACATTTTCTTTGGTCTCCTTCAGGGGTTTCAACTTGTGACAAACCCCATCCTTTGTCAAGGAATAAGTGTTTGCATGGCCATCATGTATAGCTCACCCATCGAACTGCCACAGCCTCCCCAACAACATGTGATAGGCATCCATGGGGATGATATCACAGAGTACCTCATCATGGTAGCTCCTGATCTTGAACTTTACTTCAGGTAATCGGCCATTAATTCAGCCTATGATTCTTTTCTTCAGAACTAAGTAATCCATACTTGATGTGTGTTTCCTCTCTCAGCCTTTCAATCTTGTGCACTACCCCTTTCGACACTGATTATTAGTGTTCTACCCATCAATAATGACATCACAACATTTTCCTACACTTGCACCTTAGAAATGTGATTCTTCCTCCGTTTCCGGTTCCCTTTTCCTCGGGCCATCACTAGTTCTCCTCGAATCACTAAGGTTTCTCCCAAGATCATCCGGGACATGATTGGCCTCCCCATCTACATGCGAACCTCCACAACCTTTCTAGCCTTTTTTTCAGCTCTTCCTCTTGGTGTTGTAGACATTCATAGGCTCGATGCCCTTCTTCACCACACTGGAAACATGTTCCTTTGAAACCACCTCTTTCAGATCCTTGTCCATATCTCCTTCATCCTCTATCTCTTTGATCACCACCTACTTTAATCATCATGAGGTTGGTAGTTGTCATTTTTGGTTTCTGGGCTAGTACCCACATCTTCACTCTTTCTATCAATATTTCACCCCCGGTCTTCCACCACCCTTCTACTTTTAACTTCGCCTCCTTTTTTCTTGCCATCAAATCTTTTGTTCACCTCTTCTCTTCCACCTTCGAAAGTAAACTAATACACACATCCTCAATGGAATATCGAATCTAGGCGAACTCCTCCTAATGCTCACCAGAACTCCATTAAGATATCTAAGCTACTCTCCCTATTGGCCTCCTCAGGGTCTGCTTTGATGATTATCTTGTAAAATAGCCTAGTATATTCTTTCACAACTATTTCAACCCTTGTAATTTCGATAACCCCGTTCACCCCTGAATTGCTTTTCTTTAGTTTCTACCTATGGATCCTATCCGCGGATATTTCCTTTCCTCTTCACCTCTTTCCAATCACCGGACCTCTTTTCCACCTCAACACTGCATGGCTCCTTCAACTTCATTTCTGCCAAATTAACCCGACCGTCCTCTATTTCCTCATACTTAAAATATTCTTCTAGCTTGTTGATCCAGTCGATCAACTCTTCCAGGTTCACACTTCCAGAATAACTGAGGTCTTTTGCTCTGGGTCTTTTCTCGATCTTCGAAATGGCCCTTACTAGCCACATTTGGTCTTGATCAATTGCTCTTCTTCCCTTCTTCGACGAACCTTTCCCTTCTCCCCATCCTTTCACTTCGCTAACCGCTTTATAATGCATCAATTGCCTTTGAGGGCTGCTGCTGCGCATCTCTTCCACCAACATTTTGCCGCTTCACTCACCTTTGCACCACTCACACCTACTGTGTGCATTTGAGGTGCATCTTTCTTGACCTCGACCCACAACCATGGTCCTAGTGCGAACTACCTCACAATCGGCGATCTGTCCACACGCTCAAGAAAACCCACTCTGATACCACTTGATGAAGGCGCAGCCCGAGACTTAGAAAATATCCCAAAAATAAGAAAATAATTTTATTATTTAGAAAATGAAGCTTCTTACATGCAGAGGATCTCAAATCCCCAAGTTCTACAACACATGCAAGTTACAGAAAGCTACAAAATCACCTTTAAGCAATATGTGAGCTTGTCCCCCAAAAGTTACCCAAAAATTAGAAACCCACCCATAAATAGAGCTCCTCTTTAGTTTGGAGCCAAAACAACATTCAAATTTGAGTTTAGGAGGTTTGGTGCCGAAAATTCACAACATGAAGTTCAAATTTCAAAAGAGCATTTGCAATTGTATCTTCTAGAAAGTGCGCCAACTTCCCGAGGCCATAACTTTTGATCTGGGACTCCGATTCACGAACCGTTTGAATCGTTGGAAAGGTCACGAAGTCAATAACGCGCTCAAAATTTTCTATACCAATTTTGGCAAGTTTTGGGGCCAATCCGGGAACTCTAAGTGCCTCAAATCTAACTCAGAAGATTTTTAGGTGTAAATCTGGGAAACTAAAACTGCAATATCTTTCCACCCAGGAATAGAAAATAAAAACCATAAATTGGGAATTTCATTATGATGAAAAGGGTATCCAAAAATGTAAAAAAATCTAAAAAATAAGAAACTTGAAATTTAACTATTTTTGGGTGATGCAAGATTGCCCTTACACCACTGGATGCTCCTGCATCACAACATCATCTTCAACTTAGCCTTATAATGTTGACAATGCAAAAATCTGCCACCTTTACCCTTCATTTCAACATGTTTTTTCTCATTTTCCATTGGTGAGGGATTTTTTGTTGTGAAAACATCCATGTTGTGTAGATGTTTGCACAACATGCTAGCATCCTGACAAGATTCCTAGGCTAGTGGATGTTGGGATATTATGATTCTCTACCACCCTATGGAATGTAATGCTTCTTGTGAACCTTGACTGCCAAAAAATGTATCTTTTCCTTTAAAATAGCTTTTGATCTTACCTCTCTCAATTCTATTAATTCAATATCACTCATCTCTTTCTCATTCACTCTACACTTCCAGTCTATTCTTCCATTCTACACCATTTTCTTGCTTCTTTTTACTCCTACACCATTGTTTCTCATAGGTTTCAAGCTCTATGTCATTGGCACTATCGTCTTACACTCTCAAGGCTCTCTTCTTTCCTCTCTCGGCTTCTCCAAGCACATAGAAGGGAGGGTAACATTTACTTTATTGCATTGTCTTACTTATAGTTTAGCATATAGATTGTCTTTGCTTTCTATAAGTTTTTTCCATTACTTTTCTTCATCATTTTTCTCTCTATCGTTGCATATCGGTTGTCTGTGGAGGTGGAAACACCAAAGTAGGGGTTTAATTGAGAAAAAATCCAAAACAAAACCCCAACACTTTTTTGTTTCTATGTGTGTAGGTACTTTGTTCATGTGGAGCTTATGAGACGTTGAACCACTTGTAAGTTAGATATCTACTACCCTTTCTTTGCATTTCATTACAATAAATTTATCTTTTAAGTTATATAGTATTCTTCTTGTTGTATTTAGTTTATTTTATGCATTAAAGGAACATTCTGTCAATTTTTTAAAACTATTAGATTAAGGTTTCCAGGTCATTAGCACAGCTTAAAAGTTTTTTATTGTAGACTTTGTTCTTTGTCCATATGATATGCCAATGCATCCCTAAGATGAAAATGCACCATGTTGTCATCTGATTCCCTTGATGTCATCATCTAGCTGAGAGCTAGTTAGTTCGTAGTTCAAGACCTCTATGGTTTTCTCACCTAACTCCCAAAATCCTCCATACCTAAAAAATATAAAATAATGTCCAATTTTTCTTCCATTTTCCACCCCATTTTCCTATCTTTTTCATTGAGGTAGTTGAGGGAAATTTGATACTTGTAGAATCTTCCTTGTCTTAGAGACACAACAATAGAAAATCCCCTCCTCTACATCTTGGTGAACTTGACGTGAACCTTCCACCTCCTTCTCTTTGGTTCAATTTTTTTTCTTCTCTCACATTTAGGGCTTGATGCGAATAGTGTTTTGTGAGGATTTTATGAGCTTTACGACCCAATCCACAACCTTTAGATACATTGTAAGAATTATTTGACACGTTAGAATGGGATCTAGAAGGTTTAGTCCCCCTCTATTTAGTCCTAATTTTGAAGAGCTTGTTTTAGGGATCTCTACTGATTTCTCTTCTCCTTTTGGTGAGGTGGTGACTCATGTTCCTACACCTTGCCTTTCCCTTTGTCTCTTCTATGGAGGATGATGTTTCTCTCAAGGTTCTTACAAAGAAAATATATTCCCTAGATATAAGACTTGAGGAGCCTAAGAAAGTCATGGCACAAGATGATAACTTTTCCCAAGCAACTCCTATCATTAAGAAATTAAGAACTATGTTGGGTATGGACCAGAGAGGTATAGAAATTCTTTGAGGGATAACAGATATTATGGATACCCATGTCCCCACCTACACTTCTAACCTAAATGTTATTCAAGATCATGGTTCAAAAATTGTTGGAAAACAACTAAATATCTTGATGCTCAGAGTGTTAGTGTGTATGGCTGAGATGGTTCCTTCTACTAATACCAACTCTGTACCTAAGCAAGGTAGCATATAATTAAAGTAAATAAGGTTCCTTTGGGTTTCAGCTATGCTAGACCTAAGTATCAAGGTGTCTCTATTTTTGGATCTGGTGTTGATCTGCCTTTATAGGTATCGATGCTAGAGGCTCTAGTGGTGTAGGTGTTGGTGTTCCTTCTGGAGGTCCTTTTGTTCATACTTCATCTATTGATCTTGTGCTCAATGATCTGCTATAGAACATGGGGCACATGTAGACACAACTAGCAATTTTGACCAATTCCTCCTCTCAATCTATGTTCCATCCTTTACACCATCATACTGCTCTTTACATTTCCATTCTGAACACTTCTATCCTTTAGGGGATGTAGATTCCAATGAACTTAAAAAGTATAATTTCTATGGGGACTTGTGGATACATGCTTAATCCTTTAATATGACATGTACTAATTTATTTCATAACAATGCTTTTTTGGCCAAGCTATTCCCACATTCTCTCAAGGATGCTACTTTGGAATGGTATTTTTCTTTATTCGATAATTTTATTTTCTCTTTTGACTAGCTATTTGACCAATTTCTCTAGTAGTTTTAGGACAACATCGGGTCAAAGATTTCCTTGAATGATATTGTTCAATTTAAGAAAGGAATGCACAAGAATTTTACTAACTTTATAGCTTGGTATCAAGCTTTTTTTTCTCAAATTTCCTATCCTTTTCCTAAATTCGATGTTCAAAATGTTTTTATTGGGAATTTGTAGCCTACATTATAAGAGAAGTTTACTTTGATGACGTATCCTTCTTTCACACATCTTTGTGCCACTTTGAGAGAATACCACCAAGCAGTTGTTTACTATGGGGATTTGTCCTTGCACTCCTACCAGGATAGTCGATCAGTCATGTTAGTCTCAGGTAAGAACAAGGTCATGGATAATGTGGTCTTTGTTCCTACAAATAAAAATAATACAAGATGAAACATAAATTTAACTAATTTATTAGAATCATACACTAATATCCTACAAAAAAATATTAAATGATGAAGTAATAACATTACCTGAGATTCAACCATTGTCTAAGCCATATCCTAAATGGTATGACTAAAAACAAATTCCAATTCAATCAAGTTGCTAGGAATGATATTGAAAGATACATTCACCTATGTCAAATGATTCAAGACCACATTGATGATGGGACCATTCACCTTGACATGGGAGAAAGAAGAATGCTAATAAATATGTAGCTTAGCCTAACATCCAACTACAAATATACACATATCTATTCCAGTCACACTCTATGAACTTGTTCATTCCTTCTTCATCTACTTTTGATTCTATCCCATTTGAATATGTGAATATGGTCTCATTCACTCATATTCCTCCTACAGAATGTGTGAATAATGTGCTTGATATTATATTCACCTCACACAATCTACCCATGAACAAGGAGCCCTCTCCATTGTATGTTCCTACCTAAATCAACAATAACATCATAACTATTGTTATAGTTGACCCATTGAGCTAAATGAACGTTATTACAAAGGAGGCCTTATTTATTAAAAATTTGCATAAGGAGAAATATGATGAATCACAGGTCACCCTTCATACTCATGATGGGTTTTCTATCACCCTTATGGGGCCTATTTATTTATTAGTTTTTGTTGGTCCTAAGTCTGTGGATATTTCAATTGTTGTGATCCTAGAGTCAAAATTATTCAAAGAGAGGTTGGGAATTCCTTGGCTATCCTTTATGAATGCAGTGACTTCTACGATCTACAAATTATTTTTTAGTATCCACATGAGGGTACCGTACATGTTGTCCAAGACACTAGATATAAGCTGCTAGTAGCATGTGAGGGCTTCTCTCTCGACCATTTTTGGCCCACACCAGTTGGACCCCTCCATCCTAGGGGATATCTCTTGTATCAAGATTACTAAAAGTATTTAAGACTAGGGTCTCAATGTCGAAAGGGGCTTGTTCCATCACCCTATGTTGTTTCATAATTGAAGGTTTGTTTGTGTGCATAGCAACAATCCTTTTCCTCTACCCCTCCAAAGTGGAAGGAAAAGCTTGCTCTTACCCTTAATCCTTCCCCTTCTAGTTCCTCTATTTCATCTTTTGCACCTCCTACTTCTACTTCTCAGCCCCTAGTGGCATCCTTTATTCCTACTCCTATGCCTAGCACAGTAAAACAAAAGGTGCTTATGTTACCAAAGTTGAAGCCCTAGGTCTTCCAACTTCATGTTCTTCCCACAATACCCCAACCCACCTTGTATGTGAAGGGGAAGTTTTCCATGGGATTGTTCCTACGTATTGGCCTCCACCTATTATTTCATCTCCCTTTAGAGTAGGGCATGGGAAGATGTTTAGTACCAAGATGCCTCTATTTTTTCTTTTGTGTTTGTTGCTCTTCTTTCTTCTCCTAAGGAGTCTCCCCTTCCATTGAAAATAGTTGTACAGGTTGCTCCTATGGTAGAGAAAGATCCCCTATCCTCTTCTCAAATCATTCCTTTGAGTGCCCATAGCTGATGTAACTAGCTTGTGCATGAGCATAAGAATTGGTGCAAGGCTCTAGTGAAGGATCACATGGTTTTGTAGTTGAGTGCAAGGGAGTCTGGCATATTCTTGTTTTTTCTCCTGCTTCTTCTACGATTGCTTTTGGTCCTTCTCTTTCTTCTGCCTCAGTTCCCATTGCATCTATGCTTCTTTTGGCTTTATCAATAGATCTCAATGAACCTCACCCATAAAGGGTGTAGGTTATCATCACTCCTTCAGAAGAGCCTCCCCTTCTTACTTCTCTTCCTAATATTCCTCCTTTTTTGCAGCTCGTCGACATGCCTCATACAAAGGTAGTGTCTTACATGGATATGTCTCTATATTCTTCTTCTTCCACTTTTTCTATGGGTATTCTACATTCTCCATTGAAGAGAAATCTTGTGGATGACCTTGCTTCAAAGAAGGGTCATAAGAAATCCTCGTCTCCTATATAGTCTAGTTTTATTTTAGCTTGCATTGCCCTTGTGACTCTCAGGTTTATAGTGACTCTCAGGTTTCTTTTCCTCCTCTTGATCAGTTGACAAATGGCACTTCTATTAAGTTCATGTTCAACGAGTGGTAGAGGACATCCTAACTCTATCATCCATCTTTGAGAGATTAGTGACTCTAGTCTCACAAGAGCTCAATCAAGATGACCTTGATGGACCCTCTTCATTGGCCCTTGTTACAAGAAAATCAATTGGTACAACCCTTTCTATCCCTCCCCTTTAGGCTCATTCTCCCTTCCCTATAATAATCTAGATTGGGAGTAGGATGAC
>VDFB02060923.1:0-18235 GCA_007258455.2 Sequoia sempervirens
AAAAAGAAGTGCAATATGATTCCAAAAATTTTGAAAAAAATATATTTAGAATATACAAATAAAATGTCACAAATGATCACTAGTTTGTATCATCTTCAAATTCCTCACGGTTTAGCCGCTATAGGTTCCCAACAGTGAAGATTTAGTTAGAAAAAATTATTTCAGTGTCCAGTTTGGCCAAAAATTGTAAACCAGTATTATGAGATCACCTGTCAAGCAAAAAAAGATGCAGAATTTGAAGACTAAGTTTGAAACCTTAAGGATGATAGAAGATGAAGACATTATAAGATACATGCATAGAGTGGATGAAGTTTTCAATTCCATTAGAGGCCTTGTAGGAAGACTTGAAGAATATGAGGTGGTAAGAAAGGTACTAAGAACTCTTCCTAAAGCTTATCCAGTCATAAGGTGTCTACAATTGAAGAAGCTCAAAATATAGATCATTATTCTAGAGATCAATTGTTTGATGCTTTAACTACTTTTGAATTGAGAGATTTTTGTCCAAGTGATTCAAGAAAAGAGACTACTTTTAAAGTTGGAAAAGTAGAGAAGAATGAGGAATCTGATCCAAATGAGGTTGATGAGCTAGAAGAAAACTATGAGGAGATTGAAACAGGGCACTGGAAAATATAGAGGTAAGGTACCCTTCAAATGTTTCAATTGTGGAAAGATAGGTCATTATGCTTCAATATGTCCAGTCAAAGCTTCAAATGACATATTTAAGGAGAATAAAGGTAAATCAATTAAGATAAATTATTATGGTAAAGAAGATGCTTGAGTATATCGGATGATGAATCTGATTACCCTAATGATGAGGATAATGAATGCTTGTTGATGGCTCTAAATTTTGGAACTAATTATACTAACTCTGAGAGATGTATGAAAGAAGTTGCTTCAAAATAAGTTTATAATGGAACTATGGTGACTGCTTTTTATGCTAGAGAGGACAAAAAATATTGGATTGTTGACAGTGGATGCTCAAATCACATGACAGGTGATAAGAGTAATTTTGTTAAACTTGAGAAGTTTGAAGGTCTTGTTAAGTTTAGTGATGATATATCTACTAAGATATGTGGAAAAGGCTTAATTAGTTTTGATGGAAAGCATAACACAAATGATGTTATTTATGTTAAGGGGCTCTAGTATAATCTTCTAAGTGTAGGAAAAATTTGTAGCAAATAATATAATCTTGTATTTCAGGATGGTGGTTGTGAGATCAAAAAAGGCTCCATAACTCTAGTTGTTGCAGGAAGAACGAAAGATGGAAATGTTTATTAGCTTAAGGGTGATAATGGTATGTGCTTTATGACTCAAATCAATGAAATTTGGCTATCCATAGAAGAATGTGTCACATCAATTTTGATGGCCTAGTTAGAATCAGCTCTGATCAAGCTATGAGAGATCTGCTAAATATTACAAAACTTATAAATGTAGTTTGTAAGGAATGTCAAGTTGGAAAGCTAACAAGGAAAAGGTTAAATGTCAAATAATATTATACCGTAGGACCTTTAGAGTTGGTGCATATTATACCGTAGGACCTTTAGAGTTGGTGCATACAAACCTTTGTGGACCTACTAGAATAAAAAAAATTCAAGGTGACATATATTTCATGTTGTTGATTGATGATTACTCTAGAATGACTTGGGTAACTTTTTTCAAAGAATAATCAGAATCTCTAGACAAGTTTAAGGAATTCAAAGCTATGGTTCAAAATGCAATGGTTATGAAAATCAAATGTTTAAGATCTGATAGAGGTGGAGAGTTCACCTTCAATGAGTTTAATAGTTTTTGTGAAGATCATGGAATAAAGAGACATTTATCAACTCCTAGGACTCCTCAACAGAATGGAGTGGTGGAAAGGAAGAATAGGATTGTTCAAGAAGCAACTAGGATAATGATGAAGGGAGAAAATATACCAGATGTCTACTGGAGAGAAACAATTCATACTACAGTCTATGTACTTAACAAAGTGCAAGAAAGGAAAAACAGTTCAAAGACTCCCTATGAATTGTGGTATAAAGAAATCTTATTGTCAAGTATTTTAGAGTTTTTGGAAGTAAATTTTATATCAAAAGAGATGAAGAAAAATTAGCAAATTTCAATGCTAGATCTGATGAAGGAATCTTCCTTGGATACTCTACAAAGAGAAAGGATTACCAATGCTACAACAAGAGGCTAAAAATGATTGTTGAAAGTGCGAGTGTCAAAGTAGATGAAGACTTATATAAAATATTAGTGATGATAGATGGATATGAATCAAATGAGTCCTCTTGTAGACAAGAAGAAAAGGATCAAGGTAAGGAAAAATAAGTGTGTGTTGAAGAGAAAGAAGTTTTAGAAAGGATCCCTAAGACCCCTAAGTATGTGCAGAAAAATCATTCTAAAGATTAGATCATTGGTGACAAAAGTAAAGGTGTATTACCAAGAAGAAAGTCTGCTATGGTACAGAAGAACAAGTAAATTTATTTTACTTTCCAAATTTGAACCTAAAATAGTGATTGAGGAATGCAAAGACGAATTTTGGATCAAGGATATGGAAGAAGAATTGATGTAGATTGAGAAGAATTAGACTTTGGAACTTATCCCAAGACCTGTAAACAAGAATATGATTGGCACTAAGTGGGTATTCCAAAATAAACTGAATGAGAGTGGGGAAGTTGTTAGTAACAAGGAAAGACTTGTGTGTAAAGGCTAATCACAAGTGGAAGGAATAGAATTTGAGGAGAAATTTACTCTGGTGGAAAGGATGGAGGCTATTAGGATATTTTTGGATTTTGCAACACATTAGGATTTCAAATTTTATCAAATAGAAGTGAAGTTTGCACTCTTAAATGGTGAATTGGAAGAATAAGTTTATATTGAACAACCGAAATGTTTTCCATTGTCAGATGATCCTAATATGGTTTGTAGATTGAAGAAATAATTTTATGGACTCAAGCAAGCTCCCAGAGCTTGGTATGTAAGATTGGATAGGTACTTTTTGTAGCAAGGATTCAAAAAAGGTATCACAAATATAAATTTTACTTTAAAGTTGATATAGATCAAATCTTGATTGTGGTTGTATATGTTGATGATATAATTTTTGGAGGAAATGAAAGTATGGGCAAGAAATTTGTAGAAGAAATGTAGAAAGAGTTTGAGATGATTGTGTTTGGGGAGATGAATTTCTTCCTTGGACTTCAAATTAATCAGACAAAGAAAGGTATATTCATTTAACAATTAAAATATGTCAAGGAAATGTTGATGAAGTTTGGAATGGAAGAATCTAAACCAATATGTACTCCTATGGTTATTGGTTGCAAGTTAAGCAAGAATCCTAAGGTTGGTCAAAGCAAGTATAGATTAATTATTAGAGGACTATTGTATATAACTATTACTAGATTGGATATCACGCATGAAGTTTGTCTTGTGGCTAGATTTCAAGAAGATCCCAAAAAGTCACGTGTCAATGATGAAGAGAATATTTAGATACTTGAAAGGATCTCTAAAACATGGTTTATGGTATCTAAAGGATATTGATTTCTCTCTAAGTTCTTATACTGATGCATATTGGGTAGGTTGTGTGGATGACAAAAAAATTATAAGTGGTGGTGCATTCTTTCTTGGAAGCAAGTCGGTGTCTTCGCTTAGCAAGAAGTACCTGATTCAATGTCATTATCTATTGCAAAGGTAGAATACATTGTAGCAGCATCTTGTTGCACACAAGTGTTGTGGATGAAGCAGACATTGAAGGATATCAAAGTGGTATATGATGAACCTATTTTTATCTTTTGTGATAATACAATTACTATTAACATTTCAAAAAAAATGGTAATGCATTCAAGGACAAAGCATATTTCAATCCAGTGTCACTTTTTGAGAGAGAAGGTTACAGAGAATGAGGTGAAGTTGGAGTATGTTCCTACAAAGGATCAAGTTTTAGATATCTTTACAAAGGATCTTCCTGAGGATACTTTTGAGTATTTCCAAGACAAATTAGGGGTTATTTCCATCCTTCTTTCAATTAGATGCATAAGGTGGTATGTGCAGGATCATGATGGGCCAAAAAGTGGTATATGATGGTATGTGGCTGACAACTTTTTTTCCCAAAATTGATGAAGCGAAAAGGTTTTTTAAAGGAGATTCTTAGTTTTCCACCAATATAAATTATGCTTTACTTTGAATTTAAAAAGTAATTATTATTCATTTTCTATTCAAATTATGACTAAAGTCTAATTGATAGGCTGATTGAAAAACATATATAACTTTCAAGCGGTATCACATTTTTTGAATCAAAACATGTGTCACATCTATGCTTCACATACTATAGGATTAAAAAAAAGAAAAATAAATTTCATGAAGTTTTGACCAAGTTAACATGGTTAGACACACAATTTTTTATATTTTTTAAAATTTGTAATAAAAACTCATAATTAATTATTTACTTGGAAAAAAATTTAAAAATATATGCATCACATCAGGACATGAGTCCTCTACTTATATCTAAAATATCATAAAAATATTATCATTTTATTGTGGTTAGGGTGGTTGAATGGACACCTACTTCTTATTTTTTTCCCTAAAATTTAAGTACTACTGCATTGAAATTTCAAAATTTCACCAAATAGATTTCTTTCTTTTATAAACAAACCTAGTATTTTAGAAACTACATTAGAAATTTTCTATAGATTATATTCTTACATATTTTTGAGATAATATAGATAACTTATTCAAATTTTTACATCAAATTGCCTAACTCTTATTTTTTAAATTTTTTGCCACTTAAGGGCTTTTTTTCCATGATGATCCTGCACATACCAGGTTATGCATCAGTCTAGTGGATTTCAAGATTCATTCTTTGTTCTAGAACGATGTTGGTTGCTACCTCTCAAGGGTCCAGTAGGTAGTGGCTTTGTTGGTTATTGCAATAAGGTGGAGTATATAGAGAAGGTGTGAAGAAATAGAGTGTAGTAGAAGAAAAGGTAGTTGCAGAGCAGTTGTTGTCCCCTATAGGTGTTTCCCTTGGGGGAGAGAAAGTGTGTGTGATTGACGTCAAGGGGAAGAAAATAAAAGGAAACATGTGTTTCCCTTTTCCATTGATGTCAAAGGGGGAGAGAGTTAACTACAAAACCATATGAAGAAAGGGGGAGAGAAGTCCTATAAAAGAGAAAGTGTTGGAAAGAGTTGATGCTTGTGTAAGGGGGAGTAAAATACACTATGGTGCAGTATATGAGTTGGTAATAATAGCTATTATTATTGTTGATGGATTTTCATATTATGTGTTTCCATCAATGACAAAGGGTGAGATTATTGGAAGTATGTGTTGTCATTGATGTCAATAGATCCTTGTTGTTGCATTGACGTCATCCTATGGAGATGCTTTGATTGGTTGCATTATGTTGACATTAGTAGTCTCACTGGTGTCAAACTCTAGTGTTACCTTGATAATCATGTGTGCGGTTGATTTTTGTAATGCAATTAGTTTGGTGGTGATGAGAAATTTTTGCAAAGGATGAGATGATATTTTTTGGTGTTGGTTTCTAAGTGCTTTTGAGAAAACTCGTATAAAAGAGGAAATAGTGTGGTAAAGAGTGTTCAATGTGGCAGAGTAGTGTTCAATGTTTTGCCTCACATTTCTTCATGGTTGAAGATCTACTTATGCAGTTCAGATATGTCAATAAAAGGTGTTCAGAGGTGTTATATCCAGAATTTTTGTCCTAGATCATTGTGCAGAGAAAGTTGTGTTCACCAAAGTGTGAACTGTAAAAGTAGTGTTGTCTAGGAGAAATGATTTTTCTCTACATTTCTTTGTAATTTGGTTTATGGTCTTGTAGATCTAAGAGTGTAAGCTCATATTTCTCATATCTATCCTCTTTTTGAGTTATTTGAGTTTTAGTGCTTTGTAAGGTTAGATTCATCAGTTACAATATATAGAAGGTTAACTAGTTGTACAAAATGAGTATGTTCTTCAGGTGTATAATGTTGCAAAGGATTTTTTAGATTTTAGGGTGTTGATGGAATATTCTAGATTATTTTTGAGTATTCTGTGTGGTTCAGGAGTCATCTTTGATAAAAGGAAGCATGTACTTAAATTTTTAATGGTATTTACACAGGTTCGGTCGACCTTGGGTGTTTACACTAATTGTGGATATGTTTTGGTGTTTGTGAAAGCATGGCATGGTGTGTATATGTGGATTGATATCCAAGTTAAGGTGTGATGTGGCCTACCTTCATTCCTCTCCACCGTAGGAATGTTGTGGTGTCGACCTAATTTGAATTTGGACGTTTGAGGTGTATAGACAACCTTGTAGATTATTTTCAAGGTTGATGATGGTATATATATGTTGAGTTGAAGAAGAATTGTGTGATGAAGTGTGTGTGATGCAAATTATGATGTGAAGTGAAAAAGTGTGAATTGTAGTGTGAGCTTTAACACTTAAGACTACTGGAAGTAGTGAGCAGAAGGTGTCTACATTCTACAGAGAGAGTGTGAATGTTCTTGTGAAGTAGTGGTGGAACTTTTCTATTGCTTTGAGATGTATTTCTCATTGTAACAATCTTCTTTCTTCTTCTTTCTAATATGTCAGTGAGCCCTTTTTTCTTTTTGGAATTGTACCCTTTAACAGTGAGCCTATTGTATTCGGTGCTGCAATTACTTTATATTGTGAGTTAATCCTCATTTTTTTTCCCTTCTTGGGTTTTTCACATAAATATTGTGTTCTCATGTGTTTGGATGTGTTTTCATTACTATTTCTCATGTTTATGTTCTGCTAATGCATGATAAGGGTTTAAGGGTTGTTAAGGGTTTAAGGATTAATGTAGATCTTAATGTTAATGAGGGTTTTGATGATTTAATGTACAACTGATTCACCTCCCTCTTAGTTATCTTGTGCATTCAACACATTTGACTTCTTGACACAAAAGGAAGATACAACCACCTCTCATAAGTTTCTCTCACAATCAAATAATGAGAATGAATATTCTTCTTAGAAAGAAGATGGGCTACAAGGAGAGGATTTTGTTGGTTTTATTGCTTTGGAATAGTATTCTTCATATCAAAAACAACATGAGTGTCTGAAATGGGTCCAAACCACCATCAAGGACTTCCATCTAGATTCTCTTCCAAATCTCTCATCAGGAGTTAGAACAAGAAGGAAGGTAAGAAACATGGTGAATATTGCATTGATGAGTTTAGTTGTTGATAGCACTGAACCAGATAGAAATCAAGAGACCCTTAGTTAGCCACATTGGAAGAATTCCATGGATTTTGAGTATGATTCTTTTATAAAAAATTAGACATGGGCACTTTTTGATCTTCTTATAGGAAAGAAACCCATAGGTTGCAAAAGGGTTTTCAAAACAAAATATAAGGAGGATGAATCCATCAACAAATATAAAGCATGACTTGTTGCAAAGGGATATTCTCAATAGGAGGGAGTTTATTAAGAGGATACATTTGTACCCACTGTGAAGATCAAAACAATCTGAGTTGTTTGTGCACTCGTAGCATAGAAAGGATGGAAGCTTCATCAAATGGTGATGCAAGAGCATCCTAGGTGAAAGTGAAATCAACATCAACCAAAAAAAGGAGTGATTTTCATTTTATTTTAATAATTTATGTGTGAGAAATAAATGTGACATTAAGGAAAAAATATGGATAATTAGCCTTATTTTATTGTTGCAAAAATTGTGGTGTTGGAGATAGTTTAGGAGGCAAATTTTAAGTTTTGAAAGTTCAAAAAGGAAAAAGACATTTTGGGCATGGATTTTTATGGAAATACAAGTAGTAACAACTCATTAAAGCCCTTTAGCTATAACATATAAATATTTGGATGCCCAAGTTGTGTAATTGTTGATTTTTGCTAAGTTTGGCTCCTATTTGTGAGGAGGTGGCTACTTTTCTTGGCCTAATCTTTCATGGGAGTGTTTTGAAGCTTGTAAATGTATATTTAATATTTTATTTCTTTATTTTGGATATTTTTTCTAGGTTTGAGGCAATACATTTCTTGGGAGTTACATTTTGGTTGAAAAAGGAAAAGAGGAAGGCATGACAAGAGAAAGGAGATTCATTATTGTAGGCCAAAATCAGGAGTGGAAGGGGAAGGGTGTAGCCTTTTCTCCAAGAGATGTTGGAAGAAATTTATTGCAGGTATGAGGGTTTGAAGACAGAAATTTGAAGTTTTTTTAGATCATTGTGCAAGACAAGAACAACTGTGGGTTGAAGATTGCCACTACAGGTTGTTAGTTGAGTTTGTATGTGAAGTGAAAGAGTTGGTTTTTTATGTAGTTTGTTAAAATCATGTCATAGATAAGTTTGAGACTCATTTATATTGTTGTAAATCAGTCCATGAGACTGATTTATTTGTTGTAATAATATTTTCAAAGGGTTTTGTATGCATTTCAAGAGTTTGGAAAAACTATGCTGAAGAAGTTGAATATAATAAATATAATCAAGTGTTCCAGATTTTTGCTCATTAATTTTTGTTTTGTTAAATGTTGTATGAGATGGTTTGTGTGTGAGACCCCTCCTCCATCAAATGGACATCAAGAGTGCTTTCCTAAATGGTTATCTAGAAGAAGAATTTTAGATGACCCAACTAGAAGGCTTCATTGATGAAAATCATCCTCAAAAGGTATGTCATCTCAATAAGTCGCTTTATGGGCTTAAACAAGCCCCTAAGGCATGGTACATAAAAATAGATGGTCACCTCTTGCAACATGGTTTTAATCATATCCCATTAGATCCTAATTTATATATTAAGAAGGTAGACACAAAGATTGTCATTCTTGTCTTGTATCGATGATCTTGTGATTATAGGAAGCTCGTATAATATCATTGATGATTTAAAAAATGATCTAAATAAATCCTTTGATATGATGAACTTGGGTAAACTTCACCATTGTCTTGGCTTGGAGATATGAAAAATAAAGCATCACATATTTATCTCACAGATAAAATATGCCAAGACACTCCTAGAAAAGTTTGAAATATCTGATTGTAAACCTATGTCCACTCTAATAGATAAAGGTTTGCAACTTTCTCAGTTCCAAGATTCTCCTCAAGTAGATGCTACTCTCTATCAATAACTTGTTGGGAGTTCCATTTAGTTGACTTGTACCAGACCAAATTTATGCTTTGTTGTTAGTTATCTTTCTAGATTTATGCAAGATCCAAAATAATGTTATTGAGTTGTAGCTAAGCATGTTTTGAGATATATTTGAGGTACACTTGATTATGGTTTGGAATACAATAAGATCTCTAAGTTTTTCTTGCTTGATCATATGTCGACTTAGACTATGTTGGATTTGTTCATGACAGGAAATGAATTGCATGATATGTTTTTCATCTTAGATTTGGGCCTATTTTATGGATTAGTAAGAAGAAAACTATTGTTACTCTCTCATCCACCAAGGTTGAATATCATGATGCAAAAAGTAGCTATGTGTGAAGCAATTTGGTTACATCACATTCTAGTTGACATAGACATTTTTGAGGAAAATCCACCCATTCTTTATTATGACAATTAGGGGGTGTTGAAGCTTGTGAATAATCCATTTTTCATGCAAGAAAAAAGCATATTGAGGTCAAATATCATTACATTTGTGAACAAGTCTTGCATCACCACATTCAACTCCAATATTGCTTGAAAAATTCTCAGATAGAAAATATATTCACCAAGTCTCTTGGTAAGGTGAAATTTGTATTTTTTTAGGGTACATTTGTAAGAACGATGTAATAAGGGGTGGAATGTTAGCATAATAGTTGATTACATTGTTAATGGCATAGTATATAGTTAAACTATTTTCTATTTTAACCAGTCATTTTTCCCTTGTCTCCTTTTGTATATAGGGAACAATAGTTTTTTGAATAAATCATAAAATTTTATGTTCTTCATTTCCCTCCATAATTTCTTCACTATAAATCTATCAATGTTGTATTACAAATGTATAGGATAATAAAAATTACTTTCTTGTTTGAATTTTTGGAAACCTTTCACTACTTTCTTCTTATGAAGCAAGTTCAATGCTTGAAATATTAGGAATTTCCATATTATTTGTGGTTTCTTTTAGGGCATGCACTTTATTGATAGGAAAAAATAGAGGTAACAAACTATTCCCTTTCATTGAAGCCTTTGTTACAAGATGATAATTAAATGATTTACCAACTATATTTCCATATTTATCTTAAAACCTAGGTTTGTATTTTTTGTTATAACTTGTCCAATACTCAAAATATTCTATTGTAACTTTGGCACATGTAAGGTATCATGAATAGAATTAGTTACTCCTTGCTTTTTCTTTATAGGAATTGTTTATTTTCCAATTCCATTAATATATTTATCACCACCAAATTTAATTTAAATTATCATAGATTCATATAACTTCAGAAAGATATTATAATTACCTATCATATGGTTAGAATGACCACTATCTAGGAACCACAAATATTTATGATGTTATTTTATCATGTTTCATGTAAATATTTTTGAGTGGTTTTTGCATTAAAAAAATCATTGAAATATAGTTATATACCTTGACTTATTTAAGTTAGATTTCTTCTTCCTACATTCATACTCATAATCCCCATAATGTTGATGATACCTACATTGTATGCTTCTACAATAAAAATAATGGCTTCCTCTTCCTCTACCTCGTTATCTATTGGAGAAAGAATCCCCTTGAGATATATTTGGTTGAGAACGAGGAGCAGTAGACTTCTCTTCAATTCTTATCAAAGATTAAAATTCTTGGACCAAGATCCCCATTAAATGTTGAATACCCTCCTCATGTAACTACAAATAATATTCTCTTCACTATTAAAACTTTCCATTGAGTCATAAGCTTATCCACTATATCTTAAGTCCTTATGATAAAATTTTAAATGTCTTTACCTTCTCTCATCCTTAAATTTTTCAAATCATTTCTAAAATTTCAATGTCTTACCAATTCAAATTTATCAAATCCTTGATATAAATTATGCAAATGCTTCCATGTATCCTTTACTTTTATCATGCTAGCAATACAAGGAAATTTAAAATATCCTATACAAATCGAGTACTGCATAGAGCCCATTGCCATTTTTATTTTTATATTTTAATTAAGTTCATTGGTTTGTTGTTAGAGCATTGGGAACATTTTGATCTATAGGTTCATTGTATCCTACTTCTACTAATTCCTAAAAACCTTAGGATAATAGCATTGTCTTTATTTTGATGCTCCAATATTCATAATTTTATTTTTGTGAATTGATGAAGGAGAATGGGAAGATGTTATCATTAGACATGCTAATAATTGTTCTAGAGAGAACTAGTAACAATTATTTTAAAATTCCAATCAAAATAATTGATAACACTTACACTATACTAGAAAAAAAAAAATTCTTAACAACATAATTTATAAAAAGAAAAATAAAATTAATTAACAATAATATTGTTCTATTTAGTTATCTTATAATTGATTGTTTACACTTGATTATATAATATTTCTCATGACATTAGAGATTATTATAATAACCAACATTAATAATCAACTACATGAATATTAACTAAAATAAATATTAACTAATAAAAGACAAATGAAATTATAGAAATTCCTAAAATTATAAACATGTTAATAAAAATACACTAAATTTTGTTCAATACATTTATATATCAACAATTTCTTCACTTCTCAACATTCTTCAAATAGTTTTAAGAACCATAAACAAAAAATTCATTGATTCAAAAAAAATCTTAATAAATTAAATCTTGTAACATAATAATAATTTAAAAACTAACTTCAAAAAGTTCATTTAAACATAATGAGAGTTGGAATTGAAATTTTAAATAGTTTGAATTTATCTAATATATTTTGTACTAAACCATTATTGTCCATGAAGAATTGTATTTCTATTATTTTGACTCTCTACAATGGAAGGAAAAAAATTGTCTATCTTAAACCCTTCAATTATCTCTATAACACCTAAGAAACTCCTTGAAATTTAATACAAAGCTACTGGAAAACTTATTCATATCCTAAAGGAAAATATATTTTCTAATAAACTCTATGAAAAATACTAGATTATCATGATGATAGATCACAAAGTGTGACTTGGTACTTGAATATTATCATTTGATTTAAATAAAATCTCTTCCCACTCTTTTCTTATCTTGTAATTAATATGCAAAATCACTACTATAATATGATATACAATAAATATCTAATACATAAAATAAAAGTTATGATGTTTCTCCTTTCTATTAAACAAGTTAGGCAGGTGATTTTTTTGAAATGTTTGGATCATATTTTATTTTTATGAGCATTATCTAAATCCAATGAATGCTAGTAGACTATTCATGTTCATTGTGAGAATTAGCATGATGCATTAAATGCAAAGTAGACTATTCATGCACATGAGAGATGAATTTTTTTTAACCATTACTCATGAGTTTGTCTTAAAAACTATGCAATTAAATTCTAATAAAACATCATAATTTGATACACTGAAAATACCTCCTACTTGTCATCTCTCTTTTATGCCAATCAAATTTAATTTAATTTAATATCACCTACAATATAATTGTATGGATTTGAGAAGGCACTTAATAAAGTGTACCATGTTTTGTTTGGTTTGCATTAAATCGAAAATGCAAATCTATATGACAAAGGATATTGACTATTTAGACATGCATGATTAAAATAGTAAACAACTAAAATTTAAAAACATGTTATTATAATAAGTTGGTTTTGAACCAATCAAAAAAAAATTAAAAATACCTTCTTCAAATAATATTCAATCTTTCCAAGGTGAATATGTAAAATATTTAACTTTATAAATTTTAAAAATTATTTCTTGTGAACATGATTGGATAAAAAAATTTGTGTGTTATGGGTGGATTTTTCGAAAAAATGAAGGTGGATTTTTTTTCTTTTTTTTAGGAATGGACTTTACTTTGCTTCCATATATATAATTATCCTATATAAGTTAAGCTACAAATAGGTAAATTATAGGTTTTATAAATATAAGGTGTTATTATACTTTATCCTTGACATTAATAAGTATGTCTAACTAAGTTTTTGTTCCACTAAGCTAGAATATAAGCATGTTAATTTTATAAAATATATGTAAATATACATGTAACTAGCATTTTGTATTTAATATGTAGCTTTCATTTCCTCCCATTAAACTAGAATATAGACATGATAGAATATAGACATTGGTTATTATAATTGTTGTATTTTTTATTTTTTTTATTTACTAAAAGTAAGTAATGTCTATAATAATTGTTTTATTAATTTAATTTAATCAAATTTAGTGTCTAAAATTAATATTTTTTATATTAAAATAAAATTGTTTTTAACAAATATTCTTAATTAAATGTCTAATAATATTTATATTATATTATTTTATAAATCTAAAATGTAAAATTAAAAATTAATATAATGCATTGGTTTTCTAGAATAGATTAAGTTTGTGGAATTTATTGATCTATATTGTTACTAACCTACCTCTAAATTGTTATTTCATGTCAAATCGTTTATCAACTAAATGACAGATTTTTTACCTACCTCATAACAAATAGTTTTATTACAATACTATGAAGGCAAGTACTCACCTCTATGTGGCACTTGTTTAAATTTGTATATAGACCTTAAAAAAATAAAAATATTAATTGTGCTTCTCAAAAAGTAGACATTAGCTATGTATTTGTTAAGTAGTCAAAAAACACCTCAAAAAGCTTGACCAAAACATCTATTTTTAAAGATCATCTTGTTCAATAGTAAAAAAAAAAATTTGAGTAATCAAAAGACATATGTATTCCATTTCTTAAAATTACTATTGAAACACGCTCTTTTTTTAATCCCATCCTTCAACTATGATTGGTAGATCCCACAATCAATTATAAAAAGTTAGACCGAAACATATGCTTGATTCTTAAAATTACTATTGAAACATGTTCTTTTTTTAATTTCATCCCTCAACTATGATTGGTAGATCCCACAATCAATTATAAAAAGTTAGACCAAAACATATGCATCAAGACATATGTTACTGCTCACCATATGTGCCAGCATATAATTAGTTATTTCTTTGATGCGATTATGTGCCACCATATAATTAGTTATTTTTTTGATGTGATCTCTGAAAACAGATATTTTTTCTCTATTTTTACACAATGACTACTAGTAATTATTCTTAAAGGTCATCTCATTCAATAGTCAAAAACAAACTTTGACTAATAATAAGACAAATGTATTCCATTTCTTAAAAAGCAAAAAGAAACCATTATTATATAATACTATCACAACTATTAAAACTGGTTCATTTTGTTAATCTCATCTCTCAAAAAAATTTGGTAGATTGCACAATCAATTATAAAAAGTTACACCAAAACATATGCATTGAGACATATGGTATTGCTCACCATATGTGCCACCATATAATTAGTTATTTCTTTGATGTGATTTGTGAAAATAGATATTTTTTCTCTATTTTTACACAATGACTCCTAATAATTATTCTTAAAGATCTCATTCAATAGTAAAAAAACAAAGCTGATAATAAGATAACTGTATTTCATTTCTTAAAAAGCAAAAAAGAAACCATTATTATATAACTCCGTCACAAATAATAAAAAACATTCATTTTCTTAATCCCATCCCTCAAATCCAAGGGTATTATCTATTCAAGTAGAGCTTTAGTAATACGGTGAAAACTTGTTAAAGTAGTTAATGTAAAACAAAAAGTCACTTTAAACAGTATGAAAAAGACTAGTGCAAGCAATCCAATCTCTAAATGATCGTATCAATGACGAAGCAGTGTGTCATCAATGTAACATTTTCTTGAAATAATGAAAAATATTATAAATAAGGATAATAGATAAAACAGAAAGTAAAAGGAATGATAGTAACATGATAACGGGGTCATCATTTGGCAAACTCTTCTTTGTCATCTATAAGGTTATCATTTTCTTGTCAAATTAGATTATCAGATTTTTTTTCTTCCTCTCTTTTATGTTCTTTTCTACTATCTATTTTGATGGTATGGGTTCTCTTGATATGCCTTTCCATATTTTTCTATCAATGTTTGTTTCATTTGTTGTTGTAGTTATATCTTGAAAGATATTGGTTGTAGAATAACTTGATTTTTTGGTTTCCATATTTCTTGCTTAGCCTTTAATTTAATTACTTTCTTTTAACCTCTCTTTTGAATACTCTTTTTTGTTCTTTGCTTCTATGTTTCCTTGTTTTGACTCTACTTTCTTTAAAATGTGACCTTTTTCTTAAATACCTCAAATGATTTTTTGTTAACTCATCTTGATGAATATTATACATATCATAAACATCTTCATCTTGCTAATATGACACATCATTAGTTGCATCAAAATATATATTTAAAGTAAATAACTAGCATACGAAATTGAAGGAAAGTTAAGAAGACCAAATACATCATAATAGATTAAGTCCAATATTGTATACAATTTATGAGAACTAGAGGGAAACTAAATATTGTTCTATTTTTCATATACACAATACCCATAAAAATCAAATTCAAGATTGCAATCTTTAAACCCCTCAAAAAGGTTTTTATTTTTAAGGGAACTTGGACCCTTCTCACCAATGTGTCACATACTTTAGTTACATTACATTCCCTTTTCCATTGGTAGCTTAGTCTCCAAAGCATGAGCATAGGTTAGATAACCAAAAGGTATGACCATTAGAAGTCAATGAAATACTCCTCTTTGTTGTTGGCTCAACGGTGAAGGTATAGATTTTGTATATATCTTCAATAAAGGAATAAAAGAGCTTTTGTAAGGAGCAATCCTTGCATCTAGGTAAAATATAATTTCTATGCCAATACCATTAGAATTTTTCATAGTCCCTCTCACTAATGTGCACCCTCCACTCAAGAAAATTATCTACATATCTAAATTATTAATTTTAATCATATAAAGTAGGATACATTCAAAACTAGGGATCTAATATTACATCATTGATGTCCTTCACTAATTCGTTAGGAAATTGAATCAAGACTCTTACATAGATAACAATCTTCAAATCATAGTCATCTCTAAGTTAAATCTTTTCGCCATCATTTCCTTCATATTTTTGTGAGCCAACCATGATGTGAGGTCATGTGGAAAGAGTGATCCCTGATATCAACCAAACATGTCATTTAGGAGCAAAAACCAAGACATAGAACAACAAATTTGACTCACAAAATAGAGAATAATATTTTCTATTAAAATATGGAACTCTTACATGCAGAGGGATCTCAAACTCTCAAGCTTTCTGTATTACATGCAAATACGAATTTACGTAAAATTACACAGATCCCCTTTCACAGCATGCGAACTTCTTTCCCAAAAGTTACTCAAAAATTAGAAACAAGCCCATAAATAGACCCATTTCGGTTTGGAACCAAAAACAACCTTCGAGATAAGATTTTTGGCGGTTTGGCGCCAAAATTACAATTAGAAATTCAAGTTTAAATTCACAGTAAAAAATTAGCACATTTCTAAAATATGCACCAACTTCTAGAAGCCATAACTTTTAATCAATTTTGATCTTTCAATAATAATACCTTTTCAAAAGCTCTCGAGAAGATGATTTTCCACAAAGTAGGGCCTCTGGCATCTACTTTGGTTTTTCCACAAATTTTCAGGCCCATCCAGGACCGTTTAGTGCCTCAAACTGAGCTCGGAAGGTTTTTTAGGGCAAAAAGAAGAAACTGGAACTTGAATAACTTTTAAGTCGTGAATGATCTTGACATGATTCTTTCACCAGACTGTGTATTTTTCCATCCCGAACCTTCCCATAAATTTATGTCTTCCCACGACTTCAAATGCAAACCTGCTAAAAATAGCAGTTGAGCAGAAAAAGCAGAAAAGTAGTTCTGAAAGTTGGAAACTCTTATTTGACGAAAAGGGTATCCAGAAATACAAAAACATATACAAAAAGAAAACAACAAGAACAAAATGGAAATCATCTTTTGGGTGATGCAAGATTGTTCCTCACACCACTAGATGCTCCCCACATGCTCTAATGTACATGTATCCAAGCGATATAACAAACAATCACTATAATCTTAAGAGGAATTTGCAAGCTCGTCATTAAAATAAATTTATTATTATTTTCCTCCTCAAGCAATCTCTAAAATGGCTCCTGAATTTTGTCATTACATGTACTTCTAACATTTTTACATTGTTTTACTAAGAGCCGATATCCCATACATTTTGGATATAAATGTTCCACCTCTATCCTTATTCTTTTCCTTTCTTTTTGTTCTCAAAATCTGGAGAGGGCCTCCTAGTACACCACAAGTCTTCTCACACTTAAAAAAATTTATTATTGCCTCCACCCCGAGCATATTGGTCCCAATACCCATAACAAGGTGTTTCCATGAATCTTAAAAAGAACATAATTAATACATTGGTCCTCCTCCTCCATCTTCACTCTAATTGATTGCAATTGGGAGACTATCATATTGAAAGCACTTAGATGTTTAGACATATAACCACTATCCTCCATCCCAAGAGTATACAAATTCATTCTCAATAATTTATTTGACCTCATTAACCTCACATAACTTCTTTGAAAGGTGCATTGTAGTATTCTCTTCATACACATTAAAAAATAATTAATCATCCAAACAAAGACTAATTATATGCTTAGATTTTCAATCCAATATTTATGAGTCATCTTGTTTTATTACAGTAGGTTTGGTTCCAAATACTAAAGACCATATCTTTATTCCATTATATATATATATATATATATATATATATATATATATATATATATATACTCCATCTTGAGATACAAATATCAAAGTTTATACTTGGTAATTTCAGCATCTCTATCATTGATGTGCTTTGCATTTTTATTGCAACAAAATATTTTTTTATGCAAGATCCCACTCAATTTAAGATTAGTACAAAAACCCTTATCTCAAAACCAATAGAAAGGAAGTAGAGGTGCTAAATATGCTTCCTATGTACACTAATCCATGAGATGAAGTCTATGCAAAAATTAAACGAATATAGATATAAGAAAATAAATACAAAAGAATTATACTATAATACAGTGATTTGTGTGGAGTAAAACCCTTCAAAAAGAACCCCACACTAGAAATGCATTCAATGTATTATTCAAGAATGAAAGGTTACAATACTCTTATAAAGTGTAATCCTTTATAGTCTAGTATCACTAGCTAGAGATCTATGGTTATTCTCATAGAATAATAGTACCTAAAAAATCAATATCAAAACCTCCA